>PVKE010005533.1:0-58556 GCA_004027555.1 Craseonycteris thonglongyai
TGTCCATTGGGAAAATGTCTGATTGTTACCAACCAATGTCACCCCATTAAATTTAACAATAAAATATATATAAAAAAATAAAAAATAAAAAAAAAAGAAATAGCCATGAGTTGTTCGTGAAAAGTTCAGGTCATTTTCATCTCATCCTTTCATGCAGCCTTTTCAGCACTTCCAAATAGTCAACTTGGTTGACTGTATATCAGCAATGTATATCCATTTGCTACAAGTTCATAATGAACAATTTCTCTGATATCAAAAAATGATTAGCAACATCATTTTGACTCTCGATTTGGACTGACAGAACTTTTTTGGTCGTGGAGAATTGGCTGACTTTTGTTGTACATTTTAATGCTGTGTTTCAGAGTCATATTGGTGCACCCGTGTTTCATCACGTCATTACATGGCTCAAAACATCGTCTTGCCTCTCCAAAAGGTCTTGGCAAACTTCCACTTACCTTTGCTTTTGTTCATCAGTGAGCTCCTTTGGGACCATTTTTGCACACACCTTTCTCATTCCAAGATTTTCAGTTAAGATTTCCAGTTTCTCTATCAATGTTTATTTGGTCTGCTATGCTTCTCATAGTCAGCGGACAATTTTAACTCACAATTTGACAAATATTTGCAATGTTTTCATCAATTCTGCTCATTACTGGCTGCCCTGACCTCTCTTCATCAGTGATGCTTTCTCTCCCCTCAGAAAAGGATCTAATCCATGTGTACACTGCCATTTTCTTCATGGCATTATTCCCCCCAACTTGGGCTAACATGTGCCTGATTTCACTTTACTCTTGCCAAGTTTAACAAGAAATTTAATGTTTGTTCATTGTTCTAATTCAAGCTTCGACATTCTCATGACAGCACACAAAAACATGCAACGCAATAATGAATGCCACTCAGCAAGACACCACCACACGTCAACATGAACACATCTGTGAGACACTGATATCCCAAGGTTATAAAACCTTACCAAATTGTACAGTGCTACCAACAAAAGCACACAGTGACAAGTTTTCAAACTTAATTGTTAGACCATAGATATATATATAGATATAGATATTTAATTGCCTAATGTGATTATAGAGGCTGACAAGTACCAAGTTCTGCAGAGTTAGTTGACAATCTGAAGACCCAGGTGAGTTGATAGCACAGATCTAGTCCAAGTTGAAAATGCTGAGAACCAGGAGAGTGGGTGGTACAGTTCCAGGCCAGCAGGCTCAAGAACCAGGAAGAGCCAATGTTTCAATTCAAAAGCTTAGGTACCAGTTCCAAGGCAGTCAGGTAAAAGGATTCTTTCTTATTCAGGGGGAGGTCAGTCTTTTTGTTCTATTTAGGCCTTCACTTGATTGGATGAGGTCCATCTATTATACTTTAGGGAGGGAAATCTGCTTTACTCCGTCTACCAATATGTATGTTAATCTCATCCATAAACATGGTCACAGAAACACCTAGAATGATGTTTGCACTTCATGGCTCAGTCAAATTCACAAATAAAATTAACCATTTCTAAATAAATATGTAAAAGAATATATATGTTTATATATATTCACCATTTGATTATCTGACTTTTAAGAAAGTTGTCAATGCAATAAAGAAATAAGATTCTTTCAAATAAATGATGATGAACAATCACATATGTATAGAAAAACTGTGTTCCTCCCCCATGCCATACTATACACAAAAAAGAATTTAACATGAATTACAGACCTAAATGTGAAATTCAAAACTGGAATACACCCAGAAGAAAACATGGTAGAATATCTCTATAACTTAAGGTAGAAAATAAAATTATGGTTTTCAACAGAACAAAGAGCACATAACCATAAAAGATAAAAAATTTTGAAAAATTAAAAAAATATATATATACATTTATATAAATTGGATTTAATCAAAACTGATTTGTTTTTTCATCAAAAAATACTATTAAGAAGGTAAAAAGACAAGCTACAGACTAAGTAAAAATATATCATACTACACATACAATATTTTAATTCAAACTATATAATAAATTCCTACAAATTAATAAAAATAAATAAATAAGAAAGAAAGAACTCAATTAGAACTGGGGGGAGAAAACAAACTTGAGCAGGTATTTCACAAAAGAATATGTCAAAATAGCCAATAAACATATAAAAAGGAGTTCATAAAAGGTAGAAAATAGATAGAATTTACCAATAGAAATAAACATGTGAATCATAGGATATGATCATAATAATGCTTGTAGAAGATAACATAGGGGAAATGCAATTATTACAAGATAAAATACTACTTCAAATGCTCCAAAATGGTTAAAATGAAAAAGAATGATAAAGCTAAGTAATGGTGGGAATGAAGAGCAAATGAGGCTTCAATACATAGCTGATGGGAAGCTTGGAAAACTGTTTAGCAGTTTCTAATGACATTGAACAGGCATATTTTATGACTCAGAAATTCCACTTCTAAGTAAATACTTAAGACAAATGAATCCATACAAACACAAATTAATTCATACAAATACAAAAAGATTTGAACAGCAACATTCATAACAACTCTATTCATAATAATCCCAAACTGGAATTATTCCCAGTGTCTGGCAATAGGAGACTAGATAAACAAACTGTGGAGTACTATTAAGTAATAAAGAGAGCAAACCACTGTGTGTGTGTGTGTGTGTGTGTGTGTGTGTGTGTGTGTAATTTTCTTGTTAAATTTATTAGGGGGACATTGGCTAGTAAAAATTACATAAGTTCCAGCTATACAACTCTACAGTACCTAGTCCATGTGTTGCAATATATGTTCACCATCCAGAGTCAACTTTCTTTCTGTCACCATATATTTAGCTTCCTCCCTCCTCTCCTACCCCCCACCCACTCCTTGCCCTCAGGTAACCACTAAACTATTGGCTGTGTCCATGAGGTTTTGTTTCTATATTGATTTCAGTTTTACATTGCACATATGAGTCAAGTCTTATGGTTCTTAGCTTTTTCTGTCTGGTTTATTTTGCTTAGCATGATAATCTCAAGGTGCATCCATGTTGTTGCAAATGGCAGAATTTCATCTTTTCTCATTGCTGAGTAGTATTCCATTGTGTAAATGTACCACAGCTTTTTTATCCAGTCATCTCTCAGAGGACACTGTGGTTGTTGCCACGCCTTGGCCACCGTGAACAGCGCTGCGATGAACATTGGGATACGTATGTTTTTATAGACTAAAGTTTTCAAATTTGGGGGTTAGATACTCAGAAGGGGGATTGCTGGGTCATAGGGCAGCTCCATTCCCAGTTTTTTGAGGAATCTTCATACTGCCTTCCATAGTGGTTGTACCAATTTACATTCCCACCAGCAGTGTATGAAGGTTCCTTTTTGTCCACAGCCTCTCCAGCACTTGTTATCCCTTGTCTTGATTATAGTCATTCTAACAGGTGTGAGGTGGTATCTCATTGTGGCTTTGATTTGCATTTTCCTAATAGCTAATGAAATTGAACATTTTTTTATGTCTGTTGGCCATTTATGTCTTTGTGGGTGAATTGCCTGTTTAGGTCTTCTGTCCTGATAAGTATTTTAAAAAGCATTATATAAGACATTAAGGAAAAGACTTCAAATCCAAAAGAATCCATACCACATGATTCCATTCATATGAATTTCAAGACTAGTCAGTCAATGGTGACAAAAGTCACAATAGTGATCACCTCTAAGAAATGAAGCAGTGAACAGGAAAAGATACATAAGAACTTTCAAAAATGATGGGAAAATTCAGTCTTGATGTGAGCAGTGGTTATATGCATAAGAGATTAATAAATAATCAAGCTATACCTACAAGATTTGTGAATTTTATTGGATGTGTAATATATAAGTATATTAAATTTTAAAATATGTTTTAATAGCCTGAAACTGTTCATACTATTGATCCCAAAACCCAGCTTCCATGCCCATGATGTAAACAGTGATGTTGATAAAGATGTATTATATCCATAACAGCATTACTGAGAATTCCAGTGAAGTAGACAAAATGTCCAATAGCAAGATGTGGTCGGGATAAATTATGGTGCCTCCATATATCAGACTCTATCCAACCATTATAAAATTAAGTTACTGAAGAATATATAATGACTTTGACAAGGGTTTTTAAATATTATTTTTAAGATTTATTTTATTGTTTTGACAGAGAGAGACAGACAGAGAGAGAGAAGGGGGAAGGCCCAGAGCAGTCTCCATAGTTATACAGTATCAGTTTTTGACATAGTTTCATTCCACACAGGTGGGTGCAGGGCCACGCAGAGCAGGAACCAGGCCAGCAGCCTCCCACATGAGAGGCATGCCCCTGCGGAGCCGGGGGCATCCCACTTGGGAAACTCACACCGGCGGAACCAAACTGGGGACCTCCCACATAGGAAGCACACCCCAGTTCAGTATATGGGACTGTATAGGTCAGGCTGGGACACGATCCTCAGACCCTGGGACTGCAAGGTGAGCGTTCAACCTGCTGAGCCATCCTAGCTTCCCCTGACATGGTGGGTTTTGTTGTTGTTGTTTATTGTTATAACATTAACAAACAAATCTGAGACTTGGAAAGAAAAAAGACCAACTTTTGTGTGTGTGTGTGTGTGTGTGTGTGTGTGTGGTTATGTCTTAATGCTGAGTATGCAAATGGTATATATATTTTGTGCTTTTTAAGAGGTATTTCCCAAGAAGTCTAAGTCAGCACACATTTTTTCTTTAATGTTTTTTACAAAATTGCTGCCTGCACAGAAAAACTTCCGTTCCTTTGCTCACAGTTCCTGTCTGTGCCAAATACAAGGTTTTCCAGTCTGCATTTTCTATTTAGTCATGGAAAGGGACAGCCCTGGGCACTCATTCTGAGAATTTCTCAAAAAGAAAGAGCAGCCAAAGTTAGAAACTGTACACACCTGAGTGAGAGTCAGGACAACCGGTAAGATGCCATGGTCCCAGTGGGTAGGGAGACTGGTCTTCTCCACTGGCCTGGGACAATCCTGCCTCACCCCTGTCTGATGAGAAGATACATTACATGACAGTTGTCCCTATGGCTCCTGAGGCCCCCTCAATCACTGGCAGGTATTCACTTTCTACTGCATGCTGGCCCGAGAATGCGCAGAAAGATGACCCCAGTTCCTGGAACGCAAGCGGTAGGGCTTGTCCTGGAAGGTCATCAATGACCCATCTGAGAGCAAGATTGGGTCCCCTGTGAAATCCCTGTAGGCTGGGATCCGTCTCTGGTGAGGCACAATTTAAGCCAGGCTTCAAAAGACTCCTGTTTGGGCCAGATGGAAAGAAGAAAGTTGCAGATGGATGGGATATAAGCAGTGACAGAGGAGAGAAGGTGCTGTGAAGGAAGAAGTAAGGCTAGGCTGACCAGACATCTCCTTTTTAATGGGACAGAAAACAATGGCACTGTCCCATTTCAGATAGTACGTATGGTCAGCCTAAATAAAGCAGTCTTGCAATGTCTACAGGGGTGGTGAATGGGCTTTGCTCCTCGTGTCCCAGTGGCAATATCCTCTTTCTCTGCAGGCTTGCCTTTCTCTGGAGACACCCAGTATGAGGGGCAGAGATCACCAGTTTGTACTGGCTCCGCCCCTTTTCATTAGCCACTCCAGCAGAAGCACATCTGTTCTGCAAAGTGGAAAGGTGGCCCTGTGTCAATATTCCTGAGAGCCTTAAACGTAAAATGAGGTGGACAGGGAGAAGTAGAAGTGCAGTTTTAGTTTTAACCTGATACCTCTCAGGGCTTCCCAAGAAGTTATTCCTTGAGCATAGGCTTTAGCAGATAAACTTCTGAAAACCACAGCACTGCATAGGGAAGCCAGTTCTACAGTGTCACGATCTAAGGTGGCAGGACACTAAGATTGCCCAGGACATTGGGGGGGGTGGGTTGCAGGACACTTGGGTGCTAAGACACTACAGCAGCATAATGATTCTAAAATCACAGAATTCTGTGGGTCACTGCGTAGGCTGACCAGATGTACCATTTTAAATGGGACAGAACCTCTGGGCAGCCTGTCCGTGTGACTTCTGTTGTGTAAAGGTCATGGAGATGGAAAAGGTGGGGAAGAGCTTGCTGTCTTCTGCCCTGGACACAACTGAGTAACTGGCCTAGGACCTCCATAAGCTTCCACGCTGACTGGAGGGTCCAGTGGGTTTTTGAGGTCTCCAGAGAATACATCCGTATGGGACCATTATCAAACAATCCCAGAAGGTCCCAGTGTATCTTCCCCAGTGCAGTCACCCTCATTATGTGGCAGCCGGCTCCTCGGGAAGACTTAGGGGAAGATCTAAGTATAAACCTATGAGTTTCCAGATTTATAAAAATATTGCAAGGGCCTATTTATACTCCAAAATTACTCATTGTGTATCTGAAATTCAAATTTAACTAGGTGTTCTGCATTTTATCTGGCAACCTGCCACTGAAGGGCACTTCCTAAGTGGGCCCCGGTCTCCCCACACATCAAGGGACTTCCAGTCTGTGATCTGGCTTACATCTGCTGATCGGGTAAGAGGCCATGAATCTCTTCTATAGAAGCTCACATTCGGTTTCTGCCCATGAAAGCTCAAGGCCAAACAGTACCTTAGCACGCATCCTGCCTATTTCATGCCTGGAGAATCCCTGCTGGCTGGAGCACTCCGATGACTACTCTGGCCCTGGGGCTTCCTGGGGTCACGGTGCCCACCTTGTCGCTGTTGCTTAATAAGCACTACTGCCCTGCCTCTGACTGCCCCTCGCCCTCAGACCCCATTTCTCCCACTGAGACAGAAACCCAGCTCCGTTGCAGCAGTGGTTCTACCTGCACGGCCCCCAGCCCACAGCAGCAGCTTCACTTGGGGACCGGTTACAGATGAGAATCTGCTCTGTGCTGAGCACTCTCCATGCATTATCCCAGTTGACTCTCACAATAGCATGAGGCAGTGATAATTAGCCATTAGTTCCACTTGGAGGCTCAGAGAGGCAGCAATTTGCTCCGAATCATGTACTCAGTAAATGGTGGGTACAGAACTTGAACTCATGCCTGACTGACTCCTGGTCCCAGGCTCCTGAACACATTCTCCAATGAGATGTTGGATCCTGAAACAGAAGGAAAAACAGACAAGAGTCCTTCCAGCTGGAAGGGTGTGACTGTCCCCTCACCCATTCAGTTTGGAAGAAATTTGGGGACATGTATGGGAATGGATGCTAAATGAAGAATAGTATACAGGTTTCAATCAGCCAAATTCATTGACATGAACATACTTGTCCAGAATTCAGAAGTTCATGCATTGGCACCCATACCTGGGAGTGATGTTCATGTTTAGCTGGAGTGGAGTCTAGACTTAAAAAGAAGCCCATGGTCAGTGAGGTTGAAATTCTGGAACTTCCCTGGGATGCTAGGAAGAAGTCTAACGGCTCAGGGAAGTGGATCTGTTGAAGTGGATCTATTATGTGCAGGATAGATGCTCAGCCATCCATCACTGCACTCGTGCGCAAGGCCAGGGGACACCCATTTCCTGAGGCCTGTGCGATGTTTTGATGAGGTTGGGAGAGGTGGCCAGCATCCTGAAGAGCTAGCTCTCTGATGGCTCTTCACTATTGATCAGAGGTGGCCGTGGGATCGCTGTAAGTCCATGGTTCTCAAACTTTAGTGCACAGAAAACTCACCTGCAGGGTTGTTAAAACAGTCTGCCATCCTACTCCTGGTGATCATTTAAGTAATAATGATGCTAACATTTGTCATGACTGTGTTCCTAAAATATATGAGAGCTTCAATTCTAGAATCCCATTTGGACAATATAGTTGCAGGAATCACTTCTGGGAGCCAAACCTATTCAGTCGGGGTCCTAGAAAGAAATAGATGCTTCAATTTGAGTGATTCAAGGAGGTTTAAAAAAGAATGCTATTTACCAAGCTGTGGGCTTGCTGTGGAGAAACCACGGGTGCTTTGGTACTCTGAGGCTAATCATGGGGTGCTGCCCACCCCAAGCTGGAGGGAAAGGATGGGATATGGGTCCCCAAAGCTGGAAAGGATCAGGGGGAGGCCCCCGGAGAGAAGTAGAAAGCACTGATGGAGGGCTCCGTCCAGGCTGAGGCGCAGGTGGAGACCGGAGAGAAGTAAGTAGGCCTTAGCCCTTCTCCCTCGCTGCAATGCCCTGAGGAGCTCCCAGGGTCCACACCCAACCTGAAGCCAGAGCATCTACACCCCAGTGATGCAATCCACACAGGCGAGCTCCCCAGGCCACCGAAGAGGATGAGAAGAAATGAAATGTGTGTTGAGAGGGACAAGCTTGCCATCTTTCCTTGTAATGGCTCTTGACAAGTGTGTGTGTCAAAGTTATGTAAGACTCATAAGACAAGCTGAAGCATGGAGGCTCTTCTCCTATTCTCTGGAAGAGATTGTGTAAGATTGGCATCATTAGTTCTGGGAATGCTTACAAGAAACAAGCTGCTAAATTCCTTGGAGCCCAGAGGGTATTTTGTGGGAAGAATTTCACTTACTGATGCAATTTCTTTAATAGTTTTAGAATTCCTTTTCTTTGTCACTTTTTTTCTTGCAATCTGATACGGATGTTTTGGGGGGAATTCATCCATTTCATCTAAGTGAAATGTATTGGCAGAAGTTCCTTTTTGTCTTCCTGGTGGCAGCAGGCTCTGCGGTGATGTCCCCTCTTCTTCCACTCCTGCTGTTGGCTATTTGTGCCTTTTCCCGTGGTTTGTTTTTGTTTTTGTTTTTTCATGGCCAGTCTCAGGAGAGGTTTAGCTTCATTGTAGGCTTCTCAGAAAACTAACTCAGGATTGCATCCACCCTTTCTAGCGTATAGTTTTCTATTTCACTAATCTCGGCTCTTTATTTTCTTTTACTCTCACTGGGCTTGTTTTGTTGAGTGAAAAACAGAGGGGAGAGTATTCCAGGTAGGCACAGAAAGTAAGCAAGAGTGGGGAGTGGGGGTGCCGGGAGTGAGCGCGGCAAACAGGGACCTCGGGTTTTCTCCAGGAGTGCAGCGCTCTCCCACCCCCCCTCCCCCCAGGCACACCCCCCTCCCCATAGCTCTCAGCAGCTCTGGAAGCTCAACAGTCCTGCCTGCAAACAAGGCGCCTGGACAATCCGTGGTTTTCAAATAATGGGCTCAAGGTGCAGAAGAGGGCACCAATATGTGACATGAGGAGGCCCTGTCACCAGAAGCTGGCCTTGATTTGTTCCCCCCCCCCCTACCCCAGTAGTGGGCATGAGGATCGTGGCACCTGCATCCTCAGGACTGAACACGCTACAGGAGAAGCCCCTCCCCAGCGCTCTTTCTCCAGCGAGTCGTTTTCCACTGTGGATGCCACAGGCTGTAGACAAGCTCCTCGGATCAGTGCCGGTCGTGAGGGGCGCACATCTGTGCCCCCTCCTCCCCGTGGCCTGCAAGGCTGCAAGGAAGACGTGCCTCCTCTGCTGTAGCCCGCAGCTTCCCTCCTGCATTTCTTGCAAAACTCCTTGGCAGCGCAGCTATCGGCTCAGCTGATTCAGGAGCTCCCGACAGCTTCACTGGGCCGGGACTCTGCCCAGGCAATGTCCCTCTGGGAGCCTCCACCTTCTCTGTTTCCTATAAAAGGCGGGCAGAGCGGCAGAGGAGCAGAGGCACTGAGACCAGACAGACACCAACAACTCAGGCTGCAGCGCGCGTCCTCACCCTTCACCATGGTCTCCGCAGCCTTTCTGTGCCTGCTGCTCACAGTGGCCGCCTTCAGGCCCCAGGTGCTGGCTCAGCCAGGTAAGCCCCCCACCGCTCCCCTCACTTCCCACTCTCTCTCCCCTTCTCTCTGTTTTCCTCTCTCCAGGAAGCCCTAAGCCTGAGTCTCACTGCCCAGCTGATCAGAGCAGCAGAGGGCCTCAGAACTTCATTTTAACGTCCAATTTTAAAGACAGAAAGCAGGTCCTACCCCTGCCCCACGCCATAGCAGAGCCAGAATAGAGCCCAAGCTGCCCACCCCAAAACCAGGCTGATCCTGTCAAACGCTGCAGGTGGGGTGCCCTTCCCAGGCCTTTGTCACACTGGCCTCCCCGTCAGCAGTGACTCATCCCGGCCATGCAGCTGCGAGAGCTGACTTCAAGTCCTGAGCCATGTGCTCCAGGTCCTGCCTTGGGGCCAGGGGCAGGGGTGCTGAGCCAGGCTGCATAAGACCCCCTTCTGCCTCTTTGCTTTCCTGCCCCTCCAGATACCTGTTACGGCCAAGCTGAGGGAAACCTAGCACGTCCTCAAGGGCTTTTTCTCTGGGACCTTATTTCTAGATGCACTCGGTCTCCTGTCTCATTGCTGTTTCGTATTTAACAACAAGAAGATCCCCCTGCAGAAGCTGACGAGTTATCACATCACCAGCAGCCAGTGTGCCAAGGAAGCTGTCATGTAGGTAGAAGAACCCCACTCCCCTCCACTCCCATCTCACCTCACCCCACCCCACTCCTCATAGCCCCCATCCAAACTCCTGCCCCAGGAGACAGACAGCGGATCTTTGCCTCGGGAGGATACGATCTAACCAGACCACATAATCCACATTGTCCTATTATTACATCGAAAGCAGGCCCACAGCCGAATGGGCGCCAGCTCATACCTTGAGGTGGCTTTGGTGGGTGCCAGGCCAGCTCTTCCCCAGACTCCAGGGGCCCCTTTTTCACACCGTCCCTCCCTCCTGGGAGGAGGGGCTCATCTCTTGGGAAAGGCCTCAGTGCTCCACACCTAACTGGGCTGGCACTCCTCCACCCACAGCTTCCGAACCAAACTGGGCAAGGACGTCTGCACCGACCCGAAGCAGAAGTGGGTCCGGAGCTATGTGAGATACTTTCATCACACGCTGAGGACTTGAACTCTTGCAGCCACACTAAGACCGAGCCAGAGTCTGAGAAGCGACGACTATTTATTCTCCTCCAGCCTTCCCGTCCATAGCCTGGACTAATTTTACTGTAATTTGCAAAGAAGGTGTTTTCTGTCTTGTGATGCAAAGTGGACTGTGTCTTCAGTAATATTGAATGTTATTTGAATCGTTGCTGGTTTGGTGATTTTGAATATGGGTGGCCCTTTTTTTAGAAGCAGGGCCTTGAGCTCGTGGGTTCCTGTCTGAGTCCCAGCTCCTTCTCCTGTAAGCTATGGGGGGGCCTCTGCTCCTGCCTCGCTCCCCAGTGGGGTATGAGCTCGCCTGGAAGAATCAGCGGGGATGACGGCTCCTGCAATCTAGGGTGGAGAGTGCCTTGTGAACGCCAGATGTTGTGAAGTGTGTCGTTACGGAACGATGAATGCAATCAGAGGACACATTTTGTTTGAACTAACAGTGGAGTTTTCTTCAGGAGCAACTCCCAACCCCTAGGGGGCGCTCTGAGGTGCAGGCAAATGGCAGAGGGCGCTGGAGGGACGCAGACATAGCAGGCCCTGGCCATAGCTAAAGCAGGCTCATGTGAGTGTCAGGGAGGGCCCGCCTGACCAACCCAGGGTATTCTAGAACAATGACTCCAGCCCCAACATTAGCTTCTAGCTGGCATCCCTGCCCGGGGCCTCCCCACTGGGAGCATCCTTCCTGCTGGAGTAATATGCTCATTGTGTGCACCTGACCCCCAGGGGAAAACCAGCCGACCCAGTCCTAGTTAGCATTGAACCTGACAGAGAAGATGGGACAAGGTCAGCCTTGGAGGATGTAGCATGCTCGTAACAAGATCCTTCTGGAGAAGATGCAGCTGCGAGAAAAGGAATATCCCCAGGTGGTCAGAGTGCGCTTTCAGAATGCAAAAGTCAGAGATGTTTAGAGAGGAGGGTGGCAGTGTGGTTATAGAGGAATTGCAATGTTAAGGGGGGAGTTTGGAGTTAGGTCCAAAGGCAGGAGGGAGGTGCCCAAGGCTTGGGAGCCATGGGGAGGGCAGGGGGATGCCAGGAAGAGTAGCCTGTGGCTGTGGGAAGGGCAGAGTTGGCAATAAAAGAACTGGGAGTAGCCTACTGCACGGGTCCAGGCAAGAAGAAACGGGGTGAGCAGAGGGGAGGAGGCAGTTTAAGAAGAATGGGCCAGATGGATAATGTGTTGGAATGCTGGAGAAAAGAGAGAAGCCCCAAGACCCAGGCTGTGAGACCTTCTCCTCAACAGCCACCAAGCTGGCCTGTAAAGGGCTGCCAATCCCAAGACTCAGAATGCACTGGCCTCCCTTGCTCTTCTCCCAAGAGTCAAACAGCACACATTGGAGCTTGTGACTGTCCCTTCTTCTATGTCCACCAAGGGCTCTCTGCCTTTCCCCAGCCTGCCTCCCTCCTCTGGTTAAGTTGTGTTGGCCTCTTCATCAGACCTGGATCCACCTGTGTGGACACTCACCAGAACCCTCCCCCAGGAAAAGGCCCTGCTAACCTGCTCTGCAGGGCCTGGCTAGTGGAGAGTGGGTCCCTGTGCCACGCTGGGTCAGGCAGTCACCTGGCAACTAGGGACACGGGAGAGTTCTGTCCTGAGAGGCAGGAGCCCTGGGCTCTAAGGCCAGATCTGACCTGGACTTGCTATGTAACCTCAGGCCTGCCCTTTTTAGCCCTCAGTGACCTCATTTATAAAATGGGGCTAGCAACACCTTAGAGGCAGGTGGCCTCACAAGATCCCCTCCCGCAGAGCAGCTGTGACTTTTGGATCACATCAGCCCCTGGACTCTCTGGGTGGGACAGGCAAGGAGAGTGTCCTGCAACCAAACGTGGGTCTCGCCCCAGGCACCAGCTCCCTGCCACCCTATGCCTTCCCTCACTGCCAAGCCCGGAGGCAGAGAACCTACCTCACAGCCCGGTCAACGCTTGCCCCCTCCCCCTCCCCACAGGACAGAAGCAGTCAGTTGAGAGGTGTGAGTCATTTATTGCATCCTCTGGACAAGAAGTTGGTTCTCTTGGCACCAGGTCCAACATGTCACCCCACTTCCCCACCCTTCAGCCCTGGCCCCAGCCCATCAATGCCAACTGAGCCCTGAAGTCCCTGTGGGGGGTCTAAAATGCATGGGGTGGGGGCAGGACTTGGAGAATCTATCATTTAAATATATAAAGTGCCACAACATAGCTTATCGGGACCCACCAGGTCCTCCAGGGAACAGCAACGTTGGCCCAGAGGACTGGTGAGGGGCTGGGGGCCTGGTGAAGCATGTGGTCTCGGAGTCCAGGGTAGAAGAGTCTGGTCACGATTCCTCTGGCTGGCAGGCGTCTAGCTTCTCTAAGTGGTCCTGAACCCACCGGTCTGTCCTCAAGGCACAGCTCTTTCTGCCCTTTTTCATATTGAATCTGCAGACAGAGAACAAAGGAGGTGTTGCGTCACCCCTGACGCCGAGCCTCCACGACACAGGCTATGTCGTAGCCCCGTTCCGCTATGTCTTGTCCACAGGAGCCGCGTCCGCCGCCACAGGCGGGTCTGTTCACAGATTCCCACTATTCTCCGGTTACACTCTCAGCACAACCTGAGCACAAATTCATTTCCTAATTACATTCGTAGGCGTCCCATTTCCTTGCTGCTGGGTGCCCCTAAACTGCTCTCTGTAAAATATGAAGTCACTGCATCAGACCTGTGGCTTGCACACCAAGAGGAATGCCCAAGCTTCAGGGGAAGTCGATTAAATGGTTTTCTGGGCTTCTTTTCCTGAGATGGCAATTCTGTGTATCAGAGTGGGACTGATGGTTGAAAACATTCTGAGGATTAGCTAGCATGGAAAATCCATCTCCTACAGTGAGTGTGTGTGTGTGTGTGTGTGTGTGTGTGTGTTTCTTTTCTGATCTGCCCACCCCGTAAACTTGACTGTTGTCCAAACTAGTTCTGCCTTTTATTTTCTGGGTGATCTTAAACAAGTCTCTCTACCTCCCTGAACCTCAGTTTTCATAATAATGAAAATGTGTGCCCCTGAGAGGGTTAGCCAAGACAAGATACACAAATGTGCCTTGTAGACACTGAGTGGCAAGTGGAGCCACCTCCGTGGAGCTTCACAATAACCCTGTGATGCAGTTGCCAGCGTTACTGCACTTCACAGATAAGGAGTACAACAGAAGAGTTACCTGCCCCAGGCCACCCACGGCGATACATCAGCAAAGCTGAAGGCAGGAACTAATCATGACCCTCTTACTCTTTTCACTAAGCAGCAGTGCCTGGAGCTTTTAAGCAATTCCTTCCTTTGAGCATAATACGGTACTTGGGACTCCAAGTCACTGCAGGGACGCAGGTGCATGCCCTGGCACCGGCTAGGAAGCGCGGAGCGCCCCCTAGCGCCCACACTCGGCTCTGCACCCACGTTTGGTGGCTTTCCTGTCCGTGTTTAGAAACCTTTCTCTGGGGGGACATTGCCATCTAGCGTCGGCATGCTAACTCGGGTGCACCGGCTTCTGTTCTCTGGAGGAGGAAGTCAGGGATTGAACAGGGGAAGGCACTCACATTAAACCATCACTGTGGGAGCAAGAGGAACTGGAGTTTCTGTAACAGTGGATTCTCTTCAGGGGAATCATTCTCTTCACAAATGTGAAGCAACAGTTGGAAGAGGACACATGCACTAGAGGAGAAGCATAAAAATGGTTTGCGTCGTTTCTCATCCTGGACTTTATTCCTGTCTTCCAGGATGGTCTTAAAAACAACAACAAAGAACCCTTCCAGGACAGGCCCAGGCGTCGGTACCCAGGGGACCCTGGGGCAGCGCTCTCATCAGCTGCCTCCTTCTGTATTTGGCACAGTCAGGACACTGGGGCTCAGATCCTCGTTCCCCAAAAACCAGCTGGGGGCCTCACCTGGGCCCCAGACTTCCCAGTCTGTAAAATAAGACTTCCGACTGACTTCTAAGAGCCCTTCCAGTTCTGACCTCCCACCATTCGTGTGTGCTTCTGCCCCAGTATTGGGGTTCCAGGTTCTGGATCCCATACCTGGGTTTCATGGAGAGTCTGGTGCATGAAAGACAACTCCAATCCAGGAACCTGGAGCAGAACTAGAAACTGTTCAGGGAGTTCAAACTGATCAAACGGCAAGCACTTCAGGAACTAGCCAGCTCCCTGACTCAAGCCCCGAGTACCCTCCTCCCCTCATAGCTCTGCCATGACCCCAGCCCTCACTCTGCTGGTGTGCACACCCCATGCCACACTCCACCCTCAAAAAACATGCATTCCCACCCTGGCTCCCTCGTCCCAGGTTTACTGGTTACAAAGGCCCTTTTGCGAGTTTCATGGTAGGTCAGCGTTCTCTTCACGGCTGAGGAAGGTAAGCATTCCCAACCCACTTTACTGATGCAAGAACCAGAGTGCGCGAGGCAAACTGACTTGCCCACAGTGAGCCGGCTGTACCAGCCTGAGTCCTGACTTCACCCTCGACCCATTCTTGTTACACTGTGGAGGCAGGAGCCAAGCCCCCTCTGGGGCTCAGGCCTTCCAGCTTGGTCTCGTGACCTCACAACTCTGCTCCAGGAGTCTGCAGGGTCCGCGTGGTGCTACAAAAGCTAGCAGCTCAGCTGTCTGGGTTGGCCCAGACTCGTGGGTCTCCTGCTGGCCCTGGGCCCTCACCCCACCCAAGCCTTCCTGGAGCAGGGGCGACAGACGCAGTGAGTTCCGGATGAGCCCCTGGCCCAGCCCCTGGGGGCCTGACTGCGCTTGTGTCCTCCCCAAGGAGAAGGGAAGTGACTCTAGCCACACTCACTGCTCTTGCTGTCCACGTCCTGCAGCCACATCCCTGCCACCAGCAGGCACATCAGGGCCGTAGCGATGAGCTTCATTGCGGGCTTTCTGGCTCAGGACTCCCTGGAGTGGTCTTGATGAGTCTGCCGATGCTAAGAGCTGTCCCCTGGCCCATCCTGCTGTGTCCAGAGCTTTTATGAAGTAGGAAGACTGAGTGGGGTTTCCCAGGCCCGGGTGCAGAGGTGGGGAAGTCACCGGGAGAAGAGATGGTTACTCGGGTCCAGTGACCACATGGAAAATGCCTCTCCCCACATTACAGGAGAGGGGTGCAGGTATGTGGAAACTCCACACACCCTGCTCCCCAACCCCAAGTGCAGGAGCAGATAAGGATCTTGACAAAACTGAGTAGGAGCTGTGTCCCACTAAGGGCAGAGAGGTGCACAAGAGGAAGTGGCTTGTCTGTGGCTTCTCTGATCCCACATCTTTCCATCCAGGGATGCATCTGCTGTCCCCAGAACATGCCAGAGCTGAGGAGCTCTGGACCAAGACTGAGACTCACCTGTGTTTGAATCTCAGGTTGCCAATGAACAGTTGCACTAAGACTCCCAAGTCACGTATCCACTATCAAAGGGGAGTGGTCACACAGGTGTTACAGACTGGAACTAGTGCCTCACAAGTACGTGAACACGATGAAATAAGATCTGCTGTTTCAAGTGCCTGGGTATGTTCTCAATCACCAAACAGCACCTTCGGTTCTAGGCCCTCCGTTTGTCGCAGGGAAGATGAGATGCAGTGACTGACCTGCAGCCACTGTCCTCTGACTCCCAGACAGAAGTAAACGCCGTCCCGTGTAACGGCGCCGTAGATGTGCCACGTGGAGAACGGAGGACTGAGAGTGTCCAAAGGCAGCAGGGACGCCCCCAGGAGAACATGCATCAAGCTGAACCAGCTGCAGAGGCTGAACCAAGAAGGCTGAGTCGGGTGTGCAGACGGCGAGGCGTGAAGGCGCACACCCACTCACAGGCCACACAGAGCTGGGGTGTGGGGCGGAAGGAGCGTGACAGGAGCGAGGAGGTGGCTGGAGGGAGCCGTGACTGTACAGCGACAGAGTGGCCAGGTCATGACCCCATTGGGTGCAGTGATTGCGATAAGTAGCATGTAGTAGGTGCTCAAGAAAGAGCAGCTAGGCTGAGTCTGTGCATTAAAGTCACGAGGCTGTGGCACATTATGGAACCATAGAGGCTCAGAGAGGCCCACCTGTTCTGACCGTGTGCTCTCCAGCTCCCACACCTGCAGTGACTCCCCACTGTCAGGTGCCCGCCTGGGCAGGCCTGGCGCCTGGGGCTCCGTCTCTGTGGAGGCCTGAGCACTTGGTATTTGCATTTTCCTGAACATGCCACACGCTTTCCTATGTCCAGGATTTTGCTTCCACTGTCACCTCTACCTGCAGGGCCCTCCTCGCCGTCTCCCTCTGTGAACTTTCTGCCCATGTCCAATGCTTCGTCTCCTTAAAGACCCTTCCAGTACCCAGAGGCTTTCAGCCTCCTTTGAAGCCCCCGGTGCCTGGACCTCCCTCATGGAGTTCGTAGATCGCTGCAGCCCCCTCCGCTCTGTGTATTCTTCAGACAAACACCAGGATGGGAGTCCCGGCATATCAGTTAGAAGGGCCGGGAAGACCACCCGGAGCAGTGGCTCCCAATGTTTCCTGCAAGAGCTTTTGTAAAAATGTCTTGGCCTTTCGGGGAAGCCGGGATGGCTCAGTGGGTTAGGCGCTCGCTTTGCAGCTCTGGGGACCAAGTATCAAATCCCGGCCCTGGCCTGTGTGGACCCATATGCTGAACTGGGGAGTGCCCCTCGTTCGGTTCTCATTGGGGTGAGACCCCGGCCCAGTTCCTGCCCTGTGCAGCCCCGCCCACCTGTGGAATGAAACTATGTGGAAAAACCAATGCTGTGCAACTATGGAGACTGTTCTGGGCCCTCACCCTTCTCTCTGTCTCTGTATCTCTCTCTGTCAAAAACAATAAATAAATCTTTAAAAAAAAATGTCTTGGCCTCATTTCAGAATTAGAATCAAAACATATGTGCATATATACATGTTGGAGAAAAGCGCTCCAGGTAATCCAGACCCCAGAAGAAAAGAATCATGTATCCAGTATATTCCCATCAAATTATAGAGGGGAAAGAAAGGAGTTTCAGAGACGGGACGACAGACACTCTGGTCGTCTGGCCGTTGGACCTCCACGTCCATCAATTCCCATGCATCCCACCCGCCGCTACCTGCCTCTCCAAAAGCACCTGAAGTAGTAGAAATGACTAACCCACTGTTGTGGCTCTCCTCATCTCTGTCCTTGCCAATTGACAGCTTTCTAGTCCTTCCCTGTCATTTTCCTGGGGTCTCCCGAGAGAAAGGAAAAGGCATGTGGTCAACCTGCTGGATGTACCCGTCTGTCTTTGTGACTCACTTGGGACGTGGAGAGGGAACACGTGGCAGCCAGGAACTTCTTCACTCTTGCCCTCCGCTCAGGGGTCCAGCCCGGCCCACTCAAGAAAGGGCTGGGGCTGCCCCTCCAGAAGCTCACTCCTCCCCCACACACTGTGACCACTGAGCCCAGGACTGGAAAGAGGGCGACATAAAGAGGAGTCAGGCCTTCCTTTTCTGGCTCCCACGGCACCAGGAAGGAACTGGCTGGCCGTGCCTCTCACGCACAAACCAAACACTCCATACCTGGGTCTCCCCAGCCCCAACCTGGCAGGGCCAAGTAAATAGCTCAAGAAAACATGTGCAGCCTTGAATGAGACGGCCCACAGTGGCACAGGATTGATGGGCAAGAAGTGCTCTGAGCATCAACACTGAGCCGGTTACTCATATGAACAACTTTTCTTAGAAGTTTGAAAACAGAAAGTGCCTGTAGAAAGGTTTTCTTATTAGTCATCTTTTAAGCAATAGGTACCGGTACCCGCCCCTGGACCAGGCCCTGCTGCCTCCTGCAAACACGCGTCCAGCCCACAGCCAGACCCCCAGCACGCAGACACCTGGCATTGAAACCCGTTTCGTGTTTTGCAGAGCCTCTTACACTCCACCTGGGTTCCCTGGTCCCCTGTTTTCTCTCTAACACTCAGCACTTTTATTTTTCTAAGGAGGCCTCTCTCATCTAGGTCTCAGCGACCATGTAAAGGAGGCATCAAGCATCTGCCATGGCAACAGCAAGCCTTAGGTGCCCAGCGAAAGTCACAGCGTGACAGTCATCCGCTTTTCAATGTGTATCCACAGTCATTGAGTTCCGGAGCTGACAACCGCTTGGCCCGCGTGCTGGAGGGCGAGGACTCGGGCCCTAGCTCCGCTTACACAGTCCTGCACCATCATGGCTGTGCACACGCGCAGGGACCTTCTGGTCCTTCTGGCCTGGGAGGCTCAGCCCAGCCTCATCCCCCTAACTTGCTGGGGGCTGTCACCTGAGCTTCCGCCGACGCGGCCTCAGTCCTCAGCAAGCGCCTTGAGTTGCTGAGTTGCCCCGCGGGTCTGCCCTCCCTTGTCTGCAGAGTGGCCAGAAGGGAAGCCAGGGGACTATGGGCAGGCTTCACTAGGCCCTGCTTACTGGGCTCAGACCCAGGGTCTTCACCCTGTCACCAGCGGGAGGCCTGAAGCAAGCTCTTGTGTGGGACAGGCATGCAGCCACATTTGTGGTTTGGACTGAGGGCTGGATAGAGGCTGCAGCACATGAATGGAGAAGGCAGGCAGCTTTAGGTTGGAAGGAGTCCGGGAGAGGGGGTGGGGGGAGGGGGGCTCTTTAGTGCAAGGAGGGGGGAGCCCTTGGGCTCTGAGGCTCATTTTCTGAGAGATCTTGGGCAGGTCGCTTTTTCTCTCTAGGCCTCACTCTCCACCTAAACTGTGGGAAAGTTGGCCTAAATCAGTGACTCTTTCCCTGGAAATGGGATTCATATTAGGATCATTGGAGAAGCGTTTATCAACAGATAGGAGGTGAGCCCCACTCTGGAACTTCAGATTCAGAGGCCAGGGCACTTGGGGTGTCTTAGAAAGCATCCCCAGACAGTCTAGTCCCACCACTTCATCCATCCAAAGCCCCTGGCTCGGATGGCTGCTGAGACCCTCTCTCAGTCTCCAAGTGTGAGCAGACCCCTGCCTGCCCCCCGGCAGACCCCCGGTCCATCCTGGTGGAACGAGCCTTTCACATCAGCCCTGTTGTGCGGAGGGAGCCGTCTGAGGCGGTCACCCTTCCTGATGATGATCAGGACAATAACACCTGACAGGGCTGAGCCCAGTGCCTGAAGCATTTCATCTCGCCCACCCTGGGAGCCTTGGACCACATTCAAATGCTTCCGTCTAAAACTGAAGCTGGGGAAGCTGCGATGGCTCAGCAGGTGAAGCGCTCAACTTGCAGCCCTGAGATCTGAGGATTGAATCCTGGCCCCAGCCTGGGTAAACACATATGCTGAACTGGGGTGTGCTGCCCATGTGTGAGGCCCCCAGATCGGTTCTCACTGGGGTGAGCTTCCCATACTGGGGGCCCCCGGCCCGTTTCCCGTTCTGCGTGGCCCCCACCCACCTGGATGGAATGAAACTATGTCAAAAACTGATGACGTACAACTGTGGAGACTGTTCTGGGTCTTCCCCCTTCTCTCTCTCTCTCTCTCTGTCTCTGTCTCTGTCTCTGTCTCTCTCTGTCTCTGTCTCTGTCTCTCTCTCTCTCTCTCTGTCAAAAATACAAACCAAAACTGAAGAAAGCACAGGAAGTCAGACTCAGAGAAGCCTGGTACACAGGACAGGGGCTTGGATTCAGAATGTTTTGTGGACTCAGTTTGACCCTGAATCTAAAATATCCACCTTGCAAAGTCCCTTTGAGTATTCAAGGAGTTGGCATAGGTCAGGTGGGACCATATATAGCCTAGCACTGAGGGGACACCAGCCCACTCATTCTTCTCTCCCCTCCCCCACCCCAAACCCCCACAGAGTAGGAAGAGCCCCATAGGAAGAACTGGGGTGGGCCATCGCACTTGACAGTTGATGAAGAGCAGTCCCAGTTCTCTCATGGGGACCCAGTGACCATGCCCTGAAGACAACTCCACCTCTAACTCCCAGGCTAGGCTCTCCTCTGTGATTTGCAGGTATTGTGTTCATGTCTGGAGAGCTGGGCTGTGGACAGAGAGAGAAGGTGGGCATGACCGGGCCCCTCGGCGGCTGGCAAGCCCCGTACGATTCCTGCAGCCCACCTGGAGGTCCAGGCATGGTGCCAGCTTTGCAAAACACAGTGGAGAAAATAACGCCCCAGTATTTCCACCCTGCAGAGCAAGGATGCAGGAACAGGAAGTGGCAGCAATCTGACTCTAAAATATGCCCACCGAAACCCAGCAAGGCCACCATGATTCAGGTGGCATGCCCAGAGGCTGGTGGGAAGTCCCCTGAGGATCCCTTCTCTCCCGGGGGAGGCATATGGACAGCCTGGGCCCACCACAGCCCATACCCGTTTCCTGGTACATCTTGTACCCACAGGCCTGCGTGTCCTTCTGCCAATGTCCCTCAGGCCTGGCTCACAGCTGGCCCACCCCCGAGATTGCCTATCACCAGAGTTGGCCTCCTGGGCTCCAGAGTGAGCTGAGCAGCCACGAGAGTGCACGGAGCTCACGCGGCTCAGCCCTCAGGACGGGAACCGGCCTTGGAGGTGCCGACCAGTGATCTTCGCCTCTATGCTCTCATGTAGTGGGAAGATTCAGGTAGCTACATCTTAATGCAGGTGGCCACTTACTAGCCCCTGGTCCATGCCGATTACCTTCCTGACCCTGAGTCGTCATCACTAAACTGGGGTCATGATGCCTTCCTCTCAGGACTGTGGCGAGGACTAAATAGGGACATGTGTGTGTGTGTGGCGACTTCCCGCTCAGAGCGCAGCTTGTTACCAGTGTCGGGGAGGTCTGTTTCCTCCCGCCCTGCTGGGGTCGGAGGCATCTTCACCGCTGCTCTGTCGACTTGGCTCTGTAGAGTCAGGTCCTGTTCCTCAGCTGTGGCTGGCTCGCCCAGCTTCCTCAGAGCTGGGTGCTTTAGGAGCCAAGTTTGCGTCTGAGGTCAGGGCCAGACCTAGCCAAAGTCTGCTCTCTGGGTTTCACCAACCCTGTGCCCCTGGCCGGGATCGCTCACATAAGTTTCAAGGTTCAGTGCATAAGGACAATGAGGGGTCCCTTGTTTAAACATGAAGAGTGTTAAGAAGAGTTGTAAGAAAAAGCAAGCCCCTACGAATGTGGCTTCGACCCTATAGGCTCCGCCCGCCTCCCCTTCTCAATAAAATTTTTCCTTGTAGCCATCACATTCCTCCTATTCGACCTGGAAATCGCCCTTCTCCTCCCCTTCCCATGAGCTACTCAAACTAACAATCTAAAAACTATACTAGTCATATCACTAGCTCTTATCTCCCTCCTAGTCATTAGCCTAGCCTACGAGTGATCACATAAAGGACTAGAATGAACTGAATAATGATAGTTAGTTTAAAGAAAAATAAGTGATTTCGACTCACTAGACTGTGATAACCTTCATACCGGTAACTATCAAGTGTCCCTAATCTATGTAAACACCCTAATAGCTTTCTCCGTATCTTTAGTAGGCCTTCTACTATACCGATCTCACCTTATATCCTCCCTATTATGCCTAGAAGGAATAATACTATCAATCTTTGTTATAGCCTCAGTAATAATCTTAAACACCCACCTAACCCTTGCCAGTATGATACCAATCGTATTATTAGTATTCGCCGCCTGCGAGGCCGCCCTCGGTTTGTCTCTACTAGTCATAGTATCCAACACCTACGGCGTAGACTATGTCCAAAACCTAAACCTCTTACAATGCTAAAAATAATCATTCCTACCGTTATATTATTACCCCTGGTCTGACTATCAAAACCTCCTATAATCTGAATTAACCCTACAACCTACAGTCTTCTAATCAGCCTCACAAGCCTCCTTACACTCAACCAATTTAATGATAACAGCCTCAAATTTTCTCCCACATTC
Organism: Craseonycteris thonglongyai; assembly: GCA_004027555.1. Taxonomy (NCBI): domain Eukaryota; kingdom Metazoa; phylum Chordata; class Mammalia; order Chiroptera; family Craseonycteridae; genus Craseonycteris; species Craseonycteris thonglongyai. The sequence goes on from PVKE010005533.1 coordinate 22,593, forward strand.
TTTTCAGACTCATTGTCAGCTCCCCTACTAATACTCACTATATGACTCCTCCCCCTTATACTCATCGCCAGCCAACACCACCTAGCCAAAGAATCACTAATTCAAAAAAAACTTTACATTTCAATGCTAATCACACTACAAGCATTCCTAATCATAACATTCACAGCCACAGAACTTATCATATTCTACATCCTATTCGAAGCAACACTACTACCTACCCTAATCATCATCACCCGATGAGGCAACCAAACAGAGCGCCTAAACGCAGGACTCTATTTCCTGTTTTACACACTAACAGGCTCCCTGCCCCTCCTAGTAGCACTAATCTATCTTCAAAACACGATAGGATCGCTTAACTTCCTATTAATTACCTACTGAATAGGCCCCCTCCCTACCCTATGAAGTAATATTTTCCTATGACTCGCATGTATAATAGCATTCATAGTAAAAATACCCCTATACGGCCTACACCTATGACTACCAAAAGCAAATGGGTCAGGTCATATATGCCGTGAAGGCTGCCCTGCCCCTGTCAGCCCCCTGCCACGGGTCTGCATTGTGGTGGACAGACATCCAACCACACCTGCTGGAGTCCCCCTCTGTCCATTCTGGGTCTCCTAGCCCCGGTTTGGAAGGTGACTTTCCAAGTCCCACCACTGTGGCTTTATCATTCCAAAGTTCCTGACATAAAGCCATTTCCCCAAAGAACCAGAAGGACACATTGTACTTCCCACAAGCATTGCTCCAAGGGACACATCACCCTTCAAGTCAAAGGCCTGAGCTGACAAACACACGTAAGATGGCAGAGAAGGGATTGTGGAGACATGTTCTTTCCACTGGGCTGGGTGCATCCTGCCCCACTGTTTCCAGCTGGAACTTATCTCAACCCAAGTTTTCCCCACCACACACATATGACGTGCTTCAGTCATACCTGGCATATGTTAAGGTAAGGAACTAAAGGAATCTGTCACCACCCTCCTCTGCAAGCCCCTCCATCCACCTTCAGTGGACATGTCCGCTGGTAGACACCCAGGTCTAATAAAGTAGGGGGATGGGCACGAAGCACCCCACCCTCTCGCCTACCCGCTCCATGCATACGATCACACCCAGGAAAAGGGAGAGCTTGGTTTGTTCCACTTCGCCCCTTCTGGATGTCTATCTAGGTAAGTGTCATTTGTAAGTGATTGCTCTAATCTGTCCCTTGAATCAGCTGACTGGCAGCCACGAGACTCACAGGAGACTGGCGGCCTTCTCATCCCTCTCCCCCCTTTGCCTCCTCTCGCTTGGGTCCTTTTCAGGCCACACTGAAATAGTCCAGCCCATTCTGTCCGGTTCCTCCCTGCCCACATTTTCAAGGTACTGCAAGTTGGCGTTTGTCGTTACTACGCCACAAAAACTCCAGTGGCTGAAGCCACAGGCGACCTGCTTGCGGCCAAGTCCAGACACCCGGCTGTCGTCTTGCCAGACCTCTCAGAGCTCTTGACCCTGCTGACCCTTCCTTCTGGACACACCCTCTTGCCGTGGCTTCCAAGACAGGTGCCCCTCCTGATTTTACTCACCTTATATGTCTGTCACTTTTGAGGCTTGGTTAGAGGCTCCTCGTCTTCCATCCATCCCTTAAAACCCTTTTCCTGTTTACAAAAATAAAAATGAAAGCGCAGTTCACTGCCATGTTCATTGAATTGTACATAAACACTGTTTTCAATGTGAAAATAAAATATAAAAACTGTTCTCGGAGTTATTTCTAAACAAAACTTGTCTCTAATCCTAATACATCAGAGGTGTATACGACAATCGGTATTTAATAACACTTTTTCATGCATTAAATCTCAAAGCACAGATCTTTGGGAGTAAGGTTAGGACTGCAATCTGTGAGTTGTCTTGGTGTAAACGCTGCAGCCGCAAGCACCGCTGGGGAGTATTCTCTGGGCAAATGGGAAAAAGGTTAATCTTGGTGTTACCCTAGCCCTCCATGGAATCGCAGTGTTTAATGACATTACTGTGTGTCAGGCACTACTCTAAGCCCTTTATGTGTGCTAACCAGCCTGTCTAATCTTCCTCATAGGCTTGGAAGGAGATACTGTTATTATGCCCCATTTTACAGATGAGGCAAGTGGAGCACAGACAAGGTATCCAAGCTTACTCAGCTCACTCAGCCAGTCTCAGGGAGGTGGGATTCCAATGTGGGCAGTCTCGCTCCAGTTCTCCACCAACACTCAGCACTACTGCTAGGCAGAGACTCGCCCCGGGGTGCTGCCCAAACACCTCAGCTTATCCTGCAACATTCCTCCTGATCTGGCCACAGACCACCTGTGTCCTCATCTACACAGGCTCTGCCCTTACACAGGGTTCCATGCCTTTCTTCAGACGCACTTTGGTCTTTGAAATGATCCTGTGTGTAAGGTAATTGCCTCCTCCGCCTGTTTCCTCGCCTTGTGAGCTTCTACAGTTGTTCAAATCACCTCTTCTGTGGGGCCTTCCCCCTTCCTCCCAAAGCTCGCTCTTCTCTGGGTCCAGGCGCTGGGTCCTTCCTGCTCTACTCGCTCAGACCACCTCAGAATTTGCCCATTCCCAAGAGGCCTTCTTGATGGTACTCTGACCCCTGGCCCAGCACAACGCATGTGAGACTGCTGATGAATGAAGGGGAGCTAATGAGCCGGCCCACATCTATGTAGAGCTTGAGACTTCGTGCTCGCCTGCGTAGGCATAGAAACTAAATCTTCACACTCAGGTGCACGTGTGCTTTCCTGTGCAAATCATGACACACACACACGCACACCCTTCCTGGACTCTGAGGTCCCCTAGGCAGCCCCAGCCCCTTGGGCCATTCTTCTGCTCTGCTCAGCCTTCCAGGCTTCTGAAAACCCTGCCTTTTCCACAAAGTCTCATCCCAACTCTGAGTTTTGAGTTCTTCCATCATATTCCGGTTATTTCATGTGGCCCCAAAGTTACAGCTTGGCCGCTGAGCCATGTCCCACGTAGATAGGACTGTCCGCAAGCAGGAAGCAGTGCCGATCAGTTACAACAACAGTCCTCACATTGCCTCTCTTTGCGGCTGCCTTGCTCGTTACACCATGTGTTAATGTGAGCCTCACAACAAGGTGCGAAATAACTTGTATGCATGTATTTTACAAATGAGGTCAGTAAGGCTCAGAGATTAATACCACACACAGGCCTCCTCCCAGATGCTCTGAGCAAAAGGCTGGGCTTTATGGGTCCAGGGAGCCTCTAACCAAGTCCCACGCTGAAGCAGGTCCATGCCAGGTGAACTGGAGAGAGCCCAAGGCCACATAAGAAATGATTTTTCTCCAAAGGACTACACATGGAGCGTTTCTTTCCCGGCTCCACATCTGTGTTTCCCAGGAGCAGCCTTTGCCAACAACCTCACCTGTATAAGCGGGTAAGTGCAGTCTGGCCTTATCAACAGGTATATCAACAAATTTAAGACTGTTATTAAATAAATGTGGTTCTCCTGCTTTCAACTACATATAATTCCTTCTAAAAGTACTATTGGGTTGAAGATATACACTTAGAAGATATGCTTTCAGGGGATTGCCAGGATAGCTCAGCAGGTTGAGTGCTTGCCTTGCAACCACAAGGTCTGGGGATCGATTCCCGGCCCCGGCCCACGAAAATCCATGAACTGCGGCACAACTGGTAACTATTGAGATGGCTCAGTGCAAAGGTTCTCAGCTCCCACGAGGGAGGCCCCCAGTTTGGTTGCTATCCCATACAGCCCCACATGCACCTGTGTGACATGAAATTGTCAAGACTAATGATGTACAACTATGGAGACTGTTCTGGGCCTTCCCACTTCTCTCTCACTCATCCTTATCTCTTTCTCTCACCTTCTCTCAAACACAATAAAAAAGAAATCTTAAAAAAAAAAAGAAGCTATGTTTTCATGGAGAGTTTATCAGAGTTGGTAATTAGCAGAACAATTGTGATCACTTTAAAGTAGTTGGAAGCAGATTAAACCCACTGAAGAGAATCAACCACTCAGAAACACAACAGCAATATTCATTTTCACACCAACAATTGCTGGGCCGATTAGAAATGCATATGCTGGGGAAGCCGGGATGGCTCAGCGGGTTGAACGCTCATTTGCAGCCCCAGGGTCCAAGGATCAAACCTCGGCCCTGGCCTGTGTGGGCCCATATGCTAAACTGGAGTGTACCTTCAGTTCTGTTTTTCCCCAGGTGAGCTTCCCATGCAGAAGGCCCCTGATTTAGCTCCTCCCCCAGATGTGCTTCCCATGCTGGAGGCCCCCAGCCTGGTTCCTGCCCTGCACGGCCCTGTTGTCCAGTGCCCACCTGTGGAGTGAAACTATACTGAGAACTAGTGTGCAACTATGGAGGCTGCTCTAGGCCCTCCCCCTTCTCTGTGTGTCTCTGTCTCTGTCTCTCTCTGTCAAAAGCAAAAATATAAATAAATCTTTGAAAAGAAATGCAGGCGAAGGTAGGATGGCTCAGTGGGTTAAGCACTGGCTTTGTAGCCCTGGAGACTGAGGATCGAGCCCCGGCCCCGGCCTAGGTGGACCCATATGCTGAACTTGGGCGTGCTTCCCATGTGGGAGGCCCCTGGTTCAGTTCCCATCCTGCGCAGTCCCATATCCACCCATGGAATAAAACTATGTAGAAACTAATGACATATAGCTATGGAGACTGTGCTGGGCCCTCCCCACTTCTCTCTCTCTGTCGAACAATAAAATAAATCTTTTTTTTAAATAAATAAATAATAAATCAAAACAATCTCTTTTATTAAGTCTCAGTGCATTTTAATAATGCCATAAATCTATATGAACCACCACTCAAAATAAAAACTAGCAACTTGACAATAATCTAGTTCTAACCCTATTTTTCCTCTATACTACTGACCCTGACTCCTCCAATCCAAGGTAACCAACGTTCTAAATTCACTTGCTACCTTTTTCTATATTTTTAACCTGTATGTGTCTCTGAAATGTATATTTTTTACTTTACTGAAAGGGCAACATATCGTTTATAACCGTAGAGACTTGCATTTTTGCCCAATGGTAGTTGTTAACATACATCCATATTATTGTCAGTACTGTGCAATATTCCATTGGTTAAGTATTCTACTATTTATTTGTCTACTCTTTCTTGATGGACAGTTGAGTTTTTCTGCAGATTTCTGTCATTTAAACAGGGCAACTATGAACACTTTTGTATAAGCAAGAACTATTAGGTGTATATGAAACCATGACATTGCTGGTTTAGGATATTCACTGTTGTGAGATAGTTCCAATCATTTTCCAAAGTAGCTGCATGAAGGTATCAGCCACACACATGAGACCTTGTACAGTCATGGTCCCTCCAACGCTTGGTATCGTCTGAGTGCTCGGTTTTTTCTAACCAAATTATTTTGAGTGGAAATCTCTTTCTGGTCTGAATTTGTGGTCCCCTGACCACTAGCAAGTCTGAACACTTCTTCACTTGTCTATCAGCCACACCGTTTCCTCTTCTGTGAAGTGTCTGTTCCTGGTTTTTACCATTTATTTTTCTGTGTATTTCTGGTTTTCTTATCAACATCATCAGCCTGCTTCCTGCCTGTACAAGGCTGGGGCTCAAGACCCTTTTATGCCCTGAAAAGTCAGCCTTATTTCATCTAAATTGGAGCCGTTTGGGCAATATAACTTCTTCAAAAACTTATTTGAAGTGTCAGTAGCTAAACTTACAATGTGCTTTGAGGCACGCCTACACTCTCTAGATATCATTTCAAGTACTTTGACAGCATTAGGCTTTGATTGATCCATTTTCTTTTTCATGAGTCATTTTGTCCAGTTAATAGGACTCCCTGAGACTATTTTCATCTCCTCAGAGATTTTAACAAAAGGAGTGATGACCTTGCCCTTGATTGGGTCCTGACCTCCAGGCTGAGTGTTCACGGCCATGACTTTAACTTTGATCTTTGCCCCTAAAGCTATGGCCCATTTTGAGGTTATTCTACAGGTTGCAGAGATTGCAAATGAGAGATGATTGCTTCTTTCAACCCTGTAATAACTAGACTCTGTGTATTCCCTTTTAATTCCTACTCTTGCAGATGAGCCAGTTCTTAGCTTTTGTCATCACTTTCTTGAACTTTATGACATAGAATCAGGAACAGCCAACTCACACTAACAACATTCTACTTCAAAACCTCGTCCAACGCCATAAAGTCAGTAGGTATGTTTTCTACCTCCCAAATTATTATGTGACGGTTTTACCAAATGTTTCATGACTGCACCACACAGGTTGCCATTTTTCCAGCCCTCTATAATAATTTCCTTGCTGTCTGCCACTCAGCCCCAAAGCGAAAAACCACACATTTTAACTTTTGGTTAGCACAGTGCTCCCACTTCAAGGTACTAGTTTCCATATTGGTCAGCTTTTGCTGCAATGAGTAGCCCCAAAAATGTTAACAAGAAACGTTTCTTTTTTGCTCTCAAGTCCTCAGGTCAACTGCATCCCTGCCCCAAGCTGTGGGTCGGGTGCTGCCCCACACCTTCCATCTCCGGGGTCCTAACTAAAGAAACAGCTCTCACTTAGCACACATCCTTCTTCTGGCAGAGAGCCCAGGAAAAAGAGGATTGGCAGACACTGGCAACGCTTTTGAAACTTCTTCTGAGTTATGGTACCCGTCACATCTGCTCACATTCTATTGGCTCAAGAAAGTTACATGGCCATGCCCAAAGCCGGTGAGGGAGAGAATATGTTCTGAATCATTTTAAACAATAATATAGTCTCCCACAGAAGAAGCTCTTCATACACTCTTGTGCTAACCCTTTGTTAGTATGTGTATTGCAATATAGTCTCCAATTTGTAGCTTCTTTTCAAGTTATTTTAGGAAAGAAATCTCCTAATTTTAATATAGAAAAACTTACCAGTCTTTTCTTTTCTAAGCAATGTTTTTGTGTCTTGTCTAAGAAATCTTTCCCTTCCCCAAAGTTTAAAAGATATTTCTACTAGGGTTTTCCATTAAAACTTTGGAAGGCTTCTTTTTAACATTTACCCACCATCTGCAGTTGCCCTTTGTATATGGTGTGATGCACGAATCCAGTTTAATCTCATCTTCCATATGGATTGCTGTTTTCCAGGCTTGATTTTCCAGCAGTCTCTCCTCTCCCCCTTGATGTAACAACCACATACCACAGCTTCAGACGTAGGTGGTTCTGTGTCTGGGCTCTTGTTTCATTTCATTGGCCATCAGCTCGTAACATTCATAGTAGCTGGTAAAGTTTCTCTTCCTTGTTTTGCTCGTTGTTTGTCTTCAGTTTTTCGACCACGTGTATCCTGGATATTTTCACCTGTTACTCTTCTGTATAAATTTGTGAGCCGTCTTCTCAAGCTCAAGACACATCTCTGTTGGGCACCAGACTACGCTCTTTACCTGCACCAGCACCCAGAAAAGGGCGGTCTGATGCTGCCCCTGCTGCACACGAGGGAACGGAACTGCACAGAGGTGCGGACTCGGCTACAGAGCAGCGGCGCCAAGACTCAGGCCAGGCCTGCCGGGCTGCAGAGCCCTTGGCCCACATCACACAGTTTGGGTTGATTGTGCTTATCTAGGAAATGCTGAATCAAACCTGCCCCCTGGTTACCACAACACAGGGCACGGTGGCAAGGGCCTCATCAAACACCTGGCACTTCCTCTCTCTTCTGCGCACGCGCAGCACCCAGCTCAGCCAGGCAACACCGTGGACGGGTGACGAGCCTGAGACCCCACAACCTGCGTCGTCTGCAGATTCACTAGCTGTGCCTGCTGTCCGTTAGCTGGAGGGTCCTGGTGACAGCAGAAACCCGGCAGGCAGGCTACATCTGAGTCAGCACATTCTCACTGACAAGCAAGCAAACCAACAGGCAGGGGCCTGATTCCTGGAATGGTTCCTATTTGAAGAAGTCAGGCAGTCCGTCTCCACAACAGAGGAGTGTGTGTGTGTGTGTGTGTTACTATACACATCAGAGCAATCTTTACCTTACCAGTATCTGGACTGTCCCTTTTCTACCCATTCTGTTCTTTAGTCCATGAAAGAGAAGGAGGTAATCTTATCACTCTCTCCTTGAGTCAATGAAACACAAAGGGCTAAATGCCTTGCCAGTCACTCAAGTTCTCTAACCCGTTAGTCTGTGGGAGCAATGAGGTCACATAGAGATAGACTCTAATGCTGGGTCGCAAATACCTGAGAACTTGTTAGACATGCAAATTCTTGGGCCCTACCCCAGATCTACCAGAGTCTTTAACTCTGGGGTGAGGCTTAATAATCTCTGCATAAACAACCCCACCACCTCGAATCTACTACCACAGCACCAAAAGGATACATTTTCAATGAATACTCACAACTTTTGGCCAAAGGTCACAGAGCCAGTTCATAGTAAGTCAAGGAAAGACTTGGTCTCTCACCTTGTGATTGATTCTAGACAACTATTCCCACCGAATGGTCTTATCTCCTAGGAGAGAGATTTGCATATCTGGGAAGACTGGTTGTAAGGTCAGACATCAGTGTGAAGTAGAGAGAATATGGAGATGCTCCAGGTGAGGGCTTGAAGCAGAGCCTGAGGCATGCACCATAGCCACCTCCTAGTTTGTCATTTAAGACACTTATGAAAGGATTAAGAAGCACAAATTGCCAGTTATAAAGAGTCACAAGGATGTAAAGTACAGAATTGGGAATACAGTCAATAATATTGTAGCAATTACATATGGTGTCAGATGGGATGATTATTATATACGGTGTATAAATGTCTAATCACTATGCTGCACACCTGGAACTAATCTAATATTGTATGTCAACCGTAACTGAAAAATACATTTAACAAAGACTCGTTAGGTTGAGGCTGGGAGGCTGGCAAAGTCAAGTATATATGTGGCATTCTTACACATGCGCGTGTCTGTGAATACGGCCCCTCACACAGATGAGTGGCTTCCTCTCCATTATTCACTAGTGGGCTAAACCCTACTGGAGTCATCAGGCTGACTTAGATTGGGTTTATCTTTTATACTACAGATAGGTTTTGGAATGGAAATCATTATTATAAAAACATTAAAGCAAGTGTAAAACAGATCAATAAAGCCCTAGCACCCTCCAAAACTTCTCACTTTCCATTTTCTAGATCTTTATAGACAAATCTTCATATTATCACAATCATAGTGAACACCATGCTCTCCCTTTTCGCTGACTTTATCATAAATATTTTCAGCGACAACCCCTAGTCACCACAATTGCCATTGAAATCGAGGTGACATAATTTAATCATAGATACTTAGCTGGCTACCACTATTTCCTAAATAACAGTGTTGTGACTACTTACCTATAGCTGACATTTTCTTCTTGTGATTTTTTTTTTTTTTTTAGATTAATTTCCTAAAAGTGGAATTTTAGGGATTTTAGTAACCAGTATAAATCTGATTACTGGAGCATATAGGAAAAACATTTCCAAAAGAAATTTTATAATTTACTTTGTTAGAATATATAAATTGTTTTAATTGGGTGTTATTATTCTACCCCATTTCTTCTTCTTCTTCTTCTGCTTCTGCTTCTTCTTCTTCTTCTTCTTCTTCTGGTTTGGTTTTGTTTTTTTTTTTACCAATTTAATAAGAATGCAATTGCTCCCTATTATTGATATAATTTTCCTTTTTGTAAATCCCTGACCTCTGCTTCTTTCCAAAGACAAAGCTGACCAAACTAGATTCAAATAGAATTCATTTCAATTAGTGTATATGTGTGTGTATTATGCTTCTGTGTATCTGAGTATATGACCATCTCTGTGTTTATGCCTCAAAGAACACATGTGTTGTGGAATGTATGCATCTGAGGCTGGGTTGCAGACACCAGGTTTCTGAGCATGCATTTCTTAGAATATGTTTATGTGTATGTGTGAATACATTGCACTGTAGAATCATGGATGCCATCTGATGAACGAAATCAAACCCAGACCAATTCTTCCATCTGTGCCTTCTCATTAACCATCAGTTTCTTGCAAAGCTTCACTAACATAGGGAACAAATTTCATAAACTCCAAACAATGAAACACCAGGAAAAAGCAAAGAGATCATTACAAGGAGGAGACTGGCTCTACTTTTCATGCAGACAATAGACAAAACCTCCATGGCAGGGACTTGGGAAGCCCTTTACCTATCCGGTGAGTGGTGCTGCACAGGCCACACACCCCTGTCCCTACCCCCACCCCACACCTCAGGGCTCTGAGTCTAAAGTGGGGATCAGAAGAAAAGGCACCTGTGAAAGTTAAGTAGAAGAATGCCCCCAGCTTCTGACCCATAGAGGTGCTCAGGAGACGTGGTCCCTTGTAGGCCAAGGAGTGGAAGAGATTTGGGTCTTGGATCTGGGCCTTCAAGTTCTTCTCAGACCCGACGTAGCAACGAAGGCTGCTGATCACAAGGGTTGCCAAATGTCTTTCCCAAATTCAGCCTTGATCAGAGCTAAAGCCTCACACACCACTGCTAAATGTGTGCAATTTGGGGATGGACCAAACTCTTCAAGACATGAAGTCCACAGGGGAAAGATAGTCAGAGGTCCTCATGGGGGCTGGAGGGTGGGGAGGAGTTAGAAATCACTGGGACAGATCTGTAGTCAGATTGTTTAAAAACCAACAGAATTTCCCTCAACCACACACACTCTTTTTTAAACAACTCTTATAGGGAACCCCAGACTATGAAATAGATTCAGGGGGCAAGGCAGAGAATGGGTGTGTTGGTACCTCTCTCTCTCTGGACTCTGAGCCCCTAGGTGGAAACCTTGCATCTAGGTAACCCTCAGGGTTCCAGTCAACACTGCCGTTCTCCAAGGCTAAGTCAGGGTCCCAGCAGCAGCAGACCAGATAACACTTAGTGAGAGCCCCCTAGAGCCGGCTTGTGGGCTTAGCTCCTTGCAGACCTTCTCTCATTTTATACTCCTGTGTTCTCCGGGAGGAAGATCCTAAAAGTACTATTAGAGTCCCCATTTGACATGTGAGGAATTTAAGTGCCGATACAATGATACTGAGCATTGTAAGGAATGAGCCCAAGTTCATTCAGCTTGCACATAAGCCAAGAGCAAGCCAGGATCTGTGTTCTCAGCCCTGTTCTGTAAAACCTTCTGTGTCATCTTTTAGATTTAAAGTTTCCAATTCCCACTCATAGGCCTTGTGACACTCACCTGTTTTGTTTTTCGTATTTTGCTTGGCTTTGGTTTCTGTTTATTTGTTTGTTTTTAAAGATCTTATGATTCTTTGAAACATCAAAGTTTTGGGTTTTTTTCAATTGCAGTTGACATGCAATGTTCTATCAGCTTTAGGTATACAACATAGTGATTAAAATAGAGGTATGGAAGTGGCCCAAATTGTCACCCATCTCTTACCTAAAACTCTGTCTGGCCTAAGTATCAAGTCATTGACTTTGATAGCCCCCATGGCTGCTGGTGAAACTGTGCTTAGCGATAGTTGTTTGATGACAAAAATGGGGCTGAAAGCAGGGAGGTGGCATGTGATAGCACTCGGTGTTCTCTACACACCTTAATTAATTGTCACAGCATTCCAGTGAGGTGGCTGTGATCACCCCTGTGCTCAGAGGCTCAGAGAACATTTGCTGGAGATTCCCCAGCTCAGAAGTGACGGGCTGGATTTGAACTCAGCACTCTGTCTGTCCTCCATCACACTACACTAGACTTGATGGCCTCTGGGGACAGTGGGTCCTTATCTTCTTCAGAGCCTTCCTCGCAGCTCCCAGAGTTCCTTCTTAGCCTGCTTCCATTATAACCCTTGTTACCCAGCCCTGGCGGTGCTTGTTGTCATGTCGGTGTCTCCAGCTAACCAGGGGTCCTTGAAAGCAGAGTGTGGGTTCACAGAGGGTCCCTGGCGACCCCAGTGCAAGTGTACAACCCAGACTTCTGAGAAGCTGGGCAGCCTCCACAGGCCACCGGACTCCAGGCACTGAGGCCCTGGGTTCTGAGAAGCCCTCTGGCCCCTGAAGAGTCACATTTCCTCTCTCCCACACAAGGGAGCCCTCTTGGTCCCTGGGAAACCCCAGGGCATCTTTTGTGCTCAAGTGGGTGTTCACAAGCCAAATTTCCCCCGAAAGTTGAGTGAGTAAGGCAGCCTTCAAATTCTCCCAGCTGTTAGGACTCTTTTCTGTACTTGTCTTTGCTTCCGGATCAAATAGCACATGGCAAAGTGTGTTTAAAAGCCTAGAATCTAGAGTCAGCCAGATATGAGTTCAAGCCCTGGCTTCACCACTTGTTGGTTATCTGATTTGGGGCAAATTCCTTAACCTTCCTGAGCCTTGAGGAAATCATTACTAACTGATCAAAACCATGCAGTGATGTTGTGAGACTCCAGTAAGATAATACATGGAAAGTGCTTAGCACAGTGCCTGGCTTAGAGGCTCGACACTGAACCCTGCCTTCTGTCAGAGGTTCTGAGAAGTTGACAAAAAAATGGTCAGCTGATCAGGGTGGAGGGAGCAGCTTGTCTTGGTAAAGGATGGGGACAGGAAGGAGACCAAAAGAAGCCCAATGCTGAGTCAGTGGGAGCTGGGGAGGGGCCAGTATGAACCACAGGAAGCAGATAGGCGGTTAGGCAGGAGGGCTTTTCCATAATGACAAACCATGGGCAGGGTGGAACAGATTAAAATTCAGGCTAGAAACCGGAGAGGGAAGCATAGGAGCCAGCCTCTCCCACAGTCTCATGGAACAAGGTCAAGCAGGCTGAAGGGAACAAGCCTAGGACTCAGGATGGAGCTTACTTCGACTCCCGCCATATGTCCCCAGGGCTTTAATCCCAGATCCTGCCCCCGTGGTCTGAGACCTGGCTGAAGCCTCAAAAGATAAGAAAGAAACTCGGGTTAACCGAGCCCCTACTAGGTGCCCAGCACCAGACTAGCTCAAGCTTTATCTCTGGGTACCTCTCTTGCCTCAGCACAACCCAACCATGAAGGATGCGGCACCCAAATTGCATAGCTGAGGAGCCCACAGTGAGAGAGACCTCATCAGCTAGACAGTGGAGAGCAGGATTCAAACGCAGACCCACCGCACTCTTAAATCCGTGCTTAGCTTTCCAGGCAGGTAGCACTCTGTAGGCACTGGGGCTGTCCGTCCCAGGTTCAAGTCCACACTTCTGCCAACTACTAGATGTATGACTGGACAAGTCACTCATCTCTCTGGGTCACAGTTTCCCTGGCTATAAACCAAAGAAAGTACAAGTACATGTTGCTCCGGTTGGAGGATTGAGGAGCTAGAGCACTTGATTTACATCAGCGTAGAGTTTGCATTCTTCTCAAGAAAAGTCACCTCAGGAGAGCAGAAGGAAGCATGGCTTACTGTCCCCACCCATGCAAGTTGTAGTGCAGAGAGTACCGTATTGGGCTTGGGGTCTATAGGCCTGAGTTTGGAGCCCAACTCTATACCTTACCAGGGCTGCGTGACCTGGGACAAGTTACTAGACCACTCCAAACCCGTGTTCTTATCTCTAGAATGAGGACAACTGTGCTATCAATGACACAGGGTGCAGGTGGGATGCCATATGTATGACATCCCCGAGCATGGCTCAGCGCAGAGCAGAGGTGAGGCGGGGACTGGGATTGCCCTGTGGTGGACGGGGCTGATGGGCTGTGGGCAGTGTGAAGAGAGAGGAAGGACATGGAGGAAGGTTCTGATGCCCAGAAAGAGCCAAACTTCTGCAAAACCAAGGTGGGCATTTCCCCAGCCACAGGGAGCGATGGTGATACAGATGGTGCAAACATGAAAGGAGCAAACTTTATACAGCCGGGGTCATTAGCAGACCTTTCCTGGGCCTGTCAGTCACCTTCTGCTCAAGGTGGCCACCAAGGCAGTGACTGCCCACAGGGACCTTTGAGATGTAACCCGGGGGGGAGGCGCTCACCCACTCTGCCCTATTCTGGTGTGCACGCTCGAGGAGAAAGTGACGTTCACGAGGCTCCTGGGTGGGAGGGATGACAACATGGAGATCTAAACTATGGAAAGGAAAGAGATAAGCCTCAGCAAAGGACCACCCATGGGACAATCAAGGGTGTCTCCCTGCCCTTAGCCCTGGCTAGTGGGTGGAACGGGACGACTTCACAGGAAGGTATGATGGGGACAGACCAAGCCACAGAGACCAAAATTAGCAACATGCTCGGGCAGGGAAACCCACTGTGGGTGCAGCTCACCTCCACCTGACAGCACGGCGTGGGCCGCGGCAGGGAGAGGTGGGTGTGGACACAGCGCTCAGCCCTTCTCTCCCCCAGCTCCGTACCCGGAAGCAGCAGGAGCAGGGGGTGAGGGGGTGAAAGGTCTGGGATAGTCCAACTGCATTTCTTTCCAACTATGGAGCTGGAGGGAAGACTTAACCTTCCAGAGCCTCCATTTTCTGGTCTCTGACATGGTCTCATTGAGCAGTTGGGAGGAGAAAACACAGCTTTAAGGAGAGAAGAGTACCTGCTGGTACATCCCAGGATGCGGCTATTTCCGTAGCCTTCACAGCAACCCTGCCATGTGGATGCTTTCAGCCCCATTCACAAAGCAGGAAATAGCTCCAGGAGATGCCGTGGTTTGTCCAAGTCACACAGTTAGAAAACAGCACACTGTACGTCAGACCCCAGGTCGCAGGGCCTTATGCGTGCTTTAGAGCCTGACATGAGGTAACTGAGAAATAGCGGTTCCTTCTCCCCTCCAAAGTCCCTCCCTCAGTCCCTACTCCATCCCTGGAGGCCGCCCCTGCGCTGGGACCCGGGATTCCTGGCGCAGACCCTTGCCTCAGGGGCTGCTGAAGAGGACCCAGGATGTGATCCACTTCCTCTTGACCCCACCTGCTGCTGGCTAGAGGTGCCTCAGCCTGGTCCCACACACGCCCGTGCTGGTGACAGATGCCCAGGGAGGTAATGTAGCAGGAGGAAGTGGATGACCCAGAGTGAACGGCATTCGTATCTATGATCTGGAGCCCAGCTCCCACTTTAAAGGTGACTTCTTCTGTCAGCTGTTGTGTCGAAGTGGGAGATTACCTTAAAGGATAAACTCAAAATGGATGGAGTTGCAGGTGCTGAACCCAATGGCACATGAGGAAAATTCATCCCAGGGGGCATGCAAGACCCTAACCCTCCCCTGGAGAAAGCAAGCAGCCGCTGGACTTTGTCCCTGAGCCATGCCCTCCCCTGACAGCATGTTGTAAGGATGCGTTAGGATCTCGGAGAAGAGAATGGAGCTCTTCTAGCCAGTGGCTGCCACGAGAGCTTGGCATGTAGCCTTATCTCAGCAACCCCAAGGAGCAGGTGCGATATGCACCCAGAAAAAGAAAAAAACAAGGCTCAGAGGAGTTTGTCAAGTGCCAAAGGCCACCAGTGAGTAAGGGACAGAGTGGCTGTCTGAGTTCAATGCCAGCACTCTTTCCCATACACAGGACCACAGTGAATCCATCTGTGCCCATGGGAGGCCAGTGCGACAAGACCAGCCGATGGGCAAGCAGAGCCCTGGGGTGGCTTTCTTCACTGTCACACTCTCCTCTCGACCTCAGTTTCCATTCTGTCTTGAGCCACAAGATGCCTGTACCCACAGGTCATCTATTTGACAAATGTTTACTGAATACTCAGCACATTCAAGGTCCTGCTCTAGAAGCTGGGCAAGGGTAGAGCACAAAGCCAACCAGCAGCCTGCCCTCAGAGAACTTACTGGAGCAGAAAACGCAAGGCAAGATGTGACCATGGGCCCGGGAGGCACTGACGACGTGCGGTGAGCAGTTAAGAGGACAGAGATGGAAAGGGAAAGGAACGCAGGGCAGGCGTCTGATCCAGCGCTATGGCCATCACAGTCGGAAGAGATCAGAGAGCTTTTTGGATTCAACCTCCTTTTTCAGATGAGGAATCTGACACCTGGGGAAAAGGAAGTATTTGCATCAGGCCACACGGCACTTACGGGCAGCCTCAGGGCCCGGTCACAATTCCATTTACAAACCTGACCAAGGCTGACAGGAGCCCCGGGCTCACAGCCAAACACTCAGCTACCTGCGAGAGGAGGCTTGCGGACTCTCACGTCCATCAGCGGCACGGGCCCACGTCTGCACCAGTCAGCAAGCCTAATGGAGCCGCCCCTCCGTCAGTTCCTGGGCCCTCTGAGAAGCTTCCCAAATCGCCCTGGTGAGGCTCCGGTTGCTCTGAGGCTCTCCCCCTCACAGCACTTATCTGAGCTCCACTTGTCCCTGTGCTTGTGCTATATTTGCTTAGTGTCGGTCTCCTCCACTAAATAGAAGCTCTGTGAACGCAAGTACCAGAATGGTTGTGCTCTCATTGTATCCACAGCACTTGGCACACAGACCAACACATAGTGGCAGACAGTGGAAAGAGGGGGTTCAAAAGCATAGCAACAAATATTAATGTTGTGGATGCTCTCAGGCCTGGCTGCGTTTCCCAGTTGACTAGTGAGAAAACAAGAAAATTCCCTCGGGGAAGCCAAGAGGGCTCAGCAGGTTAAGCTCTCGCTTTGCAGCCCCAGGGACCGAGGATCAAACCCTGGCCCTGGCCCGTACAGACCCATATGCTGATCTGGGGTGTGCTTCCCATGTGGGAGGCCCCCAGTTTGGTTCTCACTCACCCGGTTTGGCCCCTGGTTCACAGGGTTGAGCTTCCCATGCAGGAGGCCCCCAGCCCAGTTCCTGCCCTGCGCAACCCCCACCCAGGTGTATGGAATGAAACCATGTCGAAAAACTGATGACATACAACTATGGAGACTGCTCTGGGTCCTCCCCCTTCTCTCTGTCTCTGTCAAAAACAATAAAATAAATCTTTTTTTTTTTAATTACCTGAAAGTTGTTTTTTGTGTTTGCTTTTTGACAACACACATTCTCCCACAAATAGGGTGGTCCTGGTACCTACTCACTTATTCAGCAAATATGGATTGATCGCCAATGACATTCCAAAACCGGTTCTGAGTATTGGGAAACAGCAATGAGTAACATAGAGAGAAACCCCTTTCCTATTTGTGGGGACTGACAAGAGACAAATGAATCTGGGGAGGTTGCGGGGGAGGACAGCAATCGGAAAACAGGTGGTCAGGAGAGGCCTCATGAAAAAGTGGTATTTAAGCAAACCCTTGCAGGAAATGAAGGAGTGACCCAGATCCCATGGGAAAGGCATTCCAGGCAGAGGCCGGTCCAAAGGCCCTGCGGCAGGCGCATGTCTGAAAGAACTATATGAAGCCAGTGTGCCTAGAGTGGGTGGAACGGAGAAGTCCAGGAAGAAACAGAGACCAGAACGCTACAGAGACTGGAGACTATAGTAAGAACTCTTTTACTCTAGGTAAGTCAGAGTTTTTGAGCAAAAGATGGGCATGATCTAAATGGTGTTTTAACAGGAGTCCTTCAGCTGCTTCAGTGGGTAAGGACAGAAGTAGGGATATTAATTAGAAAGCTGTTGCATAAGCCGGGTCAGAGATAATGATGCCTTAGCCAACATGTAGTGGAGATGGTAAATGTTGTCAGGGTTGGATATATTCTGAAGTTAGTGTCAAAAGAATTTGCAGATGGACTCAATATTGGTTGTCAGAGGAATAAATGATTCAAGTATAACTCCAAGGGTCTTTGGCTGAACAACTCAAAAAAAAAAGGAATTGTCATTAGCTGAAATAAGCAAGAATGCAGGAGAAAACAGGGTTGGGGGGAATTGGGGGGTGGCTGGGGGCTTATCAGGACTTTGGTCTTGATTAAGCCATGCTTGTATTATATCTCTTAGACATCCAAGAGACAATATGTAGCACAATATACAAGTAGATGGAGGTGTCTGGACTTCACGAGAGATGAGAACATTTGGGAGTCATAGGTTTAACCTACATATCAAAGTACCAAATTTCAACCATTTTGATCTATAAAATGGTGATTTTTTATTTATTTATTTATTTATTTATTTTATGGTTCCACCTAGAGATGGTTATTAAAGCCATAGTCTTAGATCAGCTCACCCAGGGTTGGATGTAGGTGTGTAAGAGCTAAAATCCATTGACAGCCCTGCATTCTCTACAGGAAGATGAGGAGAAACCAGAAAAGAACACTAAGAAGACACCGTGGGTAGGGGTGGGTCCCCAGAAACCAGGAGAATATGAAATCCTAGGAGCCAAGGGCAGAAAATAGTTCAGGAAGGAGGGAGTGAGCTACGGAGCCAAATGCCTCTGAAAATTCAAAGCGAATGAGAACTGAGAATTGACCACTGGATTTAGCATTGGTCACCCTGATGAGTCATTAGGATGGATTCCAGAGAGAATGGAAGAAAGGAACAAGAAATAGCAAAGATAGACAGCTGTTTACAGAGTGTACCTTTCCCTTCATACCAGAGAGGGCTGCTATAATTGAGTTTCTGAAGATAGTTAAGGGGCTGAGAACATAATACTTACAATCATACTCTATGAGCAAAAAGCAGATAATTAACTTCTAATCCCTCTTCACCAGCAATTAGTGATCCGTTGGCTAAGAAAACATTATTTCTACATGTAGGGCTCACCCAGAGCCTTCTTTTCTGTCACCCAGGACCTGATGAAACTTGACTCAAGCTGGTCTGACCCCACACCAGTCTGAGCCCAGGAAGGTCACTTGTATCAACATGTTTACTGTTAATTACAAAGACTTACCAGCCTTCCAGTGTGCAATTGTTTGAAGTTCCAATTGTAAGCCCAGCTCTTACTACATATATTTCTCAAGAGGGTAACTTGTCTCCGGTAGGCTCGCAAAACATCTGCTATTATCTGGAAAGACTGCTTCCGCCCCACAGCTCCCTCAGGGAGCTTATTAATGACGCCAAGACGTGAACCAAGGCCGTCAGAATGACTTCATGCACCACATGCTTTCCACTGTGAAACGCTGGCTTTGGAACCATTCTTCGCGATCTTTGGGGAAGTAGCACCTGCAGTGTAATCGATATGTCTGCCTATGGATTGCTCTGTGCTCCAACCCTGCCTCCCTAGGTCTTCAGATAAATCGTGGCAGCTGGAAGGTAAAATGGAATTTTTACAACCACAGGAAATGACAATTACTTAAACCATCTCAACTTGGAAGAGCCAGGGACTCGGTCACCTCAGATAGATGTGGCCCAAAAGAATCTGTTAAATTCCTGCCCCAAATATTGCCCATTTGGGCTGATAAAATTGGTTCCATCAATAGTGGAATGTGCAGGCTGATGAAAAACACGTTATTGGTATCAGGGCTGTTTGTTTGCTTGGGATTTTTTTTTTTTTTAAAGGTCATCGTTTAAAGGGTAGCCCCTTATGGGAAAGAATGCATAAGATTTCTGTTGAATTTTTTAAGCCTGTGACATTTAGACATTAAATGGTATTGGAACGTTTTCTCTCTTGACTGCTGTCTCTATCTTTGCCCCTTTCTCTCTTCTCTCTCTCTGCCTCCCCCTGATACTTTATAAGGGGGGAAATGAGTATTTAATATATGATTTTTTTGTTATATACAATATTAAACTTTTTAAGTTATAGAGGAACATTGAAATTTTAAAAATCCCCTTTGTTGCTGTCCTTGAAGAATTGGTTGCTGCTTTGGGGTCCAGGCTAAGGGACAGTTGTAACTCATGCCATTTACAGAGATGCAATGATTTGCAGTGGAAAGAGATTGGACAAGGGTCTATTTCCTGGCTCCACCCTTACTGGCTGGGGGCTCTTCGTTTAGGCTCACCTGTGCCCCCTTGCTCCCCACATTCAAATAAGCATAGTAATACCTGTCTTAACTAAGACATTTCTGGTTGTAAGTGACAGAAAGAGAAGCCAGTTCTATGTTTCACCTAGCACAGTGCTTGGCAGATAGCCGGTGCCCCATAATATGTGTTCAATGAATGAATAAGTGTCTCGAGAAAATAGGGAGGGTATCAGAAGAACACTGGGACATCTCATACCATCAAGGATAACCGGACATCAGATCCTCAGGGACACAGGAATCAGGGCTGCTCCGGTGACGTCAGAAAGAGGCGTCCATGTCACAGGGAGGGCACAGGGTAAGTTCCTGCTGCCATCCTGGCAATGCAGCAGGAGTAGCCTATGTACACGCGTGTGTGCACAAACGAGTGTGTTTGAATGATTACGCCTGGTGGGATGGGCTATATGAGATGTGAAAAGCTAACAGGGATGGAAAGTAGAGGTTCGTTTTCAGGTTCCCGTTCCAATCAAGGTTCAGAACAGGTGCAGCTGCTAATCCCTTTCCGAAATCATCTCCCCAGGAGCCCAGAGCAATTAGGAAGGAAAGACTGGAAATGGTGGGATGCTGCTGGGTGCTGGGTGCTGGGTGCTGCTTTGAACTGGAGGGCAGGGTGGCAGGTGATGGTGGCTTTGGCCTGGGCAGGAGGCAGCCCAGCCCCACAGTGGAAATACAAAAAAGAGGGGGACATATTAGGAATTCTGTTCTTCCTTCTCCCCGTCCCAGCTTTGGAAAAACCCATGGGGACTCAGACTTCCGTCCAGGGGTCCTCAGGCATCCTGGGCTTAGGAGGGGCAGAGGCCAGAATAGGGGTGCCAGCCTCTGGCCATTGCTGCCCTGTCGCTCTGTTTGAACCTCTGAGGCTGTGAAATCACAGTGTAAGGAGTGTGGGCTCCTAAAGCTGCTGCTCGCTGGGCAGCAAAGGGTTAAGACCTGACCTGAGGGTTGTATTATTAGGTGTTTTCTGTTTCCACCCTCAGACTCACCTCCCCCTACCCACTGAGCTTCTGAGAAGTGAAACAGGTGTGGTCTGGCCTCTCACCACAAGCATTGCCTGAAGGTGGTTATCAAGATTCCCAAGAGAAAAAGAGCTCACCCATCACAAGAATAATGCAATGGAGGAGCACAAACATCTCAGTGGAAAATAGAGTTGTCTTGCTGGGACCAGAGGCCCAGGCAGAGTGGTGGGCTGGGATCTCAGCATTTCAGGAAAATGCGAAAGGAAGCTGGCGCTGAGCAAATACCTTATGCCAGGTACCGGATTAGCTGCCATACAGGTCATCTTGCTCGTGCTACCTCTACTTTCAAACAGGGCTTGTACTACCTCTTCACAAGTAAGAGCCGGAGGCTCAGAGTGCTCAAGGGCTTTTGAAGGACACCCAGTGTACAAATAGCACCACTGGGATTCCAACCTAGACCTAGGATGCTTTTAAGCATCCACGTCCAAGTCACCTCCCAGTGTGTGAACTAGGCCAAGACACATAACTTCTCTAACGTCAACCCTCTCTTCTGCAGAACAAGCATGAGACTCGTACCTAATTCATACGGTTAGAGGTGAGGACACAGTTCATTTAGAAAAGCTCCTGTCACTTACTTAGCACTCAATAAAGATTGGTTGTTATTTTCATTATCTTCAGCTATATGCTCCTTGTCACATCGTGTCCTTTTGGTAAAATGTAACAAATCTCTTCTCTTGTTTAAGTAACAGCCATTTGGGATAGTTGCTTCTGCTTCTTAAATAGGAGAAGGCTACCCAGATGGTCTAGAACAGTGGTCCCCAACCTTTTCGACATCAGGGACCAGTTTCATGTAAGATAATTGTTCCACAGACAGGGAGGATTGAGGGTTTGGGAATGATTCGAGTGCACTTTATTTCTATTATTATTACATTGTAATATATAATGAAATAATTATCACCTGTTGCAATGAACCCATAATTTAAGTAGGACTCTTCGTATTTTTTTAAAGACTGATTTTTTTGTTTTTGTTTTAACAGAGAGAGAGATACAGAGACAGAGAGAAGGGGGAGGGCCCAGAGCAGTCTCCATAGTTGCACATCGTTGGTTTTTCCACATAGTTTTATTCCACAGGTGGACTCAGAGCTGCACAGGGCAGGAACTGGGCCAGGGTCTCACCCTGGTGAGAACCGAACTGGGGGCACTCCCCAGTTCAGCATGTGGGTCCGCACAGGCCGGGGCCAGGATTCGATCCTCGGTCCCCAGGGCTACAAAGTGAGCACTTAACCCACTGAGCCATCCCAGATTCCACATTGGTACTTTTTTAAATGTACCTTTATTTTTTTATTTTTAATCCAGGCTTTTATTTATTTTTTATTTACTTAAGATTTATTTTATTGTTTTTGAGAGAAGGTGAGAGAAAGAGGGAGGGAGGGAGGGCCCAGGGCAGTGTCCATCCATAGCTGTACATCATTAGTTGTGACATAGTTTCATTCCACACAGGTGGGTGTGGGGCTGTGTGGGGTGGGAACAATACTGGGGGCCTTCCTCATGGGAGGTGAGAACTTTCATCATCAAGGTTCAGCAGATAGGTTTGCACTGGGCCAGGGTTTGGATTCGATCCCCAGACCTCACAGGTGTAAGGCAAGGGCTCAACCTGTTAAGCTGTCCTGGCATCCCCTAAACGCAGCTTTCTTTTTGTTGGCAGCCTTAAGTCTTCTGCTGTCCCATCATTGGGTCTTTTCCCCTTTTCAAAGAAGCCCTCCAGTGATGTTTGCTTTTACTCAGTTTGGCTAGGGTTAACTTATGGGCTTACCAAAACTAGGACTGAGACAAGTGTGCAGTGCAGCAAAGAGGCATGGACAGAAGTGGTAAACAGAATAACGGGTGGGCCACGTGTGAACTGAAATCAGTGTCGGATTCTGACTTAAAGCCGACCACCAGATGCTGCTGTACAACTGCCACTATAAAGCCCAGCACCCGATGCAGCTTAATTGTCACTTGCCACTCACTAATAGGGTTTTGATATGAGTCTGCTAGCAACTGACTTATTGCGGTCTCTGTGCAGTCAAACCTCTTTGTTAATGTTAATCTGTAACCACTCCCCAGTGCTAGCATCACTGCCTTAGCTCCACCTTAGATCATCAGGCATTACATTCTCATAAGGAGCAAGCAAACTAGATCCCTCACATGCACAGTTTACAACAGGGGGCATGCTCCTATGAGAATCTAATGCTGTCACTGATCTGACAGGAGGCAGATTATCCCGGTATCTCTGAAGAGTGCTTTCTTAACTAATGAACACCAATGCAATGGAATATTATGAAATCCTCAGAACCTACTGATACAAAGGCATTAAAAGACACAGAGAGAGAGAGATTTGTAAAATGATTAAGTGCAAAGAGAACAAAATAACACGGGGCAGATCATGATGCAGCTCTGTGAAAATACGACTGTGTATGAGTAAAGCTAGGAAGATACAATGAAGTGGATTTATGTTTGAGAATATGGGTAATTTTTAGAAACTTTCTTTGAAGTTATAGTTCTTTCAATAGAAATGTAAAATATTGAGAAATGCAACTATCTTATACACTTATATAAATATCACACCAACGCAAACCCATTTTATTTTACTTTTGCAGAAAATTCATCAAAAACACATATAATTATAGATTTATTATACCTATATGAAAATACAAAAAATCTCCTATGTACACACCCATAGAAACTTAGTCAGATGGATTTATAAGCATCACTGAAATGAAAAGTTGTTCATCAAGATCCCTAAATGATTGACAGATGGAGAAGACCTACTATGTGTCAAGCATTTTGCAATAGTTTCCTATAGAATCTGCATGCTATTCCTACAAAGTAGCTATCATGGTCTCACTTAGAGATGGGGGGGTGGGGTGAGGCTCAGAGAGGTACAGTGAGCTGCCCAGCATCACACAGCTTGTGGATGTGGCTTCTACCTCACCACACCACGATAGGCATCACTAGCAGGCACAACTGAACACAAGATCAGTGAGTGTACAGGTTCCTCAATCAGCCACAAGCCCTCATAACCATCTGTGCAAGGCAGCCCGTCTTCCCTGGGTCTGAGGCATGACACCCCTCCAGAGGGCTGGGCCCCTGCCTTTCTCGTCTCCAGCACTGGGCTTGGCAGGAGCAGACGCTTACAAAAAGATGGGCAAAAAGACAAGAATTTCCAAGTCTTCCCTGACCACTCCCCATGACACAGAGCCCCTGAATTATCACAAAGGAGCTTTGCCACACCATGGCAGTCACACATCTGTGGCTTTGAGGGGTGGAAATGCCATTGTAGCCACCAGCTCTGTCATCTGTGATTGATAAGTGATGATTGATGTGAGTGGAAACTTTGAAGGAAGGAACAAGATAATAGCAGAGAAGCTATCCGAAATAAACATGATGAAATGGGTCTGTTGCTCAGGAAAAGGACATCATTATGTTGGGCACACAGCATTGACAAAGTAAGCATTGAATAAATATTTGTGAAATGGATGGAGGAGTTATGATTATTTCCTGAATCCACACAAATTTGGCTTACTAATCCTCCAGGCATATCAAAATCACCATGCCTCGGGCTAAATTCATCATCTCCTCCTTCCTCACGCCACCTCCACGCCCCTTCCCGTAGTCCCTCTCATAGGCATAGGAGGCTTGGCCCACTGCTTACCCAACCGGAACCTGACTGTCACCCTTAACTCCTTCCCCACCCTCAGCAGCCCCACCTCACCCGTCACTGAGTTCTGGACAGTCCCTCTCTCACGTATTATGAACCCCCATGTCTCTTCTCCACCCTTGAGGCCACTATCTTGGGTAAGAGGCAGCACAGTGACTGAGACCACAGGCTCAGTGGCCAGGCTGTCTGGGTCACCACATGCCAGCTCTGTGCCCTTTGGGGAATCTCTCAGCCCCTGGACCCTCAGTTTTGTCACCTGCAAAGTGGTGGAAGTAACAGTACCAAACCTGAGCGGATAACAGGGAGAATGAAATGGAGCAAGGAGGTCCCTTTCCACCTGACAACAGAAGACTCTAGTGATGCGTTTCCCTGCTTGGAGTCCTGGCCCCTTCTTCCCAGAGCATTCAGAGGACCTAATTTGAAATGCAACTGGGGTCTGTCACTCATGCCATCTCGTAGGAAGAACCTGCTTTTTGGAGTCAGAACGCCCTAGATTCAGACTCGTGTGTTCCCATGAAAGCCCGCTACTTCGATTCTCTCACATCCTCCGTTTCCTGGTCCACAAACGCCACTAGACGTTGCCGTCTTTCTGCCCCACAGCCCCTCTGTCTCCTGTGAGCCAGGTGACTGAGTGTCCCAAATAGGCGATGCTGTGCCTCCCATGTGCCCACCCTGCTGCCTAAGCCGCCTGTGAACTTGTTCTGAAAGGCCAGGCTCCTCCCCCAGGGCCGCCTTTGCTGGCATCTCTGTCAAAGCTGAGTCCACAGGCTGGCGCTCCTTCATGCCTCCTTCATTGTCATTCTGTCCCTTCTGCTTATTCCTGGGTGTGTCTCCTCCACCAGTTACATCCCACGGGCCATGACTCTGTGTACTCATCTCAGTACACCCAGACCTAACACCATCCTCAGGCTGAACAAGGCAGTCCACGTGTATTTCCTGACGATTGGTGATGATTACTTTGACAGCACCTGCTATTAGGTGTGTCCTATCAATTTAAAAATAGATTATGGATATAGAGTCTATGGCTTGTGACTTGTTTTCCAAAGGATGGGCCACTTCTCTCATGTCTCTGCCCACCTCTGTGACTATTTGGCTGCACGATCAGACTTGAGCTTAAAGCTCAAGAAGGTATGTCACAGAGAAGAAAGTATAGTCTGACTTGTGACAGGCCTCTACCAGACCGGCAAGCATCATTGTCACCAGGCACAGATGGCACGACCCGTGACCACATTCTTCCTACTCACTCAGGAGAGTGATTGTAGACGGTGCTATCGGAAGCCTGTGCCTGGATAGAAGGGACCTGAGTGAACTTGAGAACTAGCGATGCCTCCTCTGATCTGTGGGCTGGAAGCCGGCTCAAGCCAGCTCACACCTGAAGGGAAAATAACGTAAGTGCCTGGCAGCCGCTCGTGGAAACCAACAGCAGATGAGTAACTGGGTCTTAGGACAAAAGGAGGCAAGGATTTGAATGAATGCTGAGGTTTTGTCTTCTCTCCGGCCTCTATACTTCTCTCTCCATATGGCAACCTGTCCTCTCTAAAGACCAGCTTTCTCCTCTTGCTACCCCATGGGGTGGGAAAGTAGGTGTCAGGGAGCTTATTGCTTCACAGGTAATAGTCCAGACCATGAGAGGGATGCTGCACAACTCTCTTGGCTCCAAATATAAAAGTTCCAGGAAAAGAACATTGACCCAGCCCGAGTCAAGTGTTCATTCTTAGACCAATCAACGGTGTCCAGAGGCGGGAGTCCACTGTGACCTAGCCGCTCCCACCACAGAGGCAGGAGAGGATCCACGTTACCTGTTGGCCAAGGACCCATTCAGTTGCATGGGCGAGAATCAGCATAGAAGCAGCTCTCAACAGCAGAGTATAAGAAGGTCACTTAGCTGCCTGCATAGCAGTCATGAAGGGGTTTGTCAAAAAAATACAGATTCCAGGGCCCCACCTCCCAGTGAATCTGGTTCAATAGGTCTGGGCTTGAGCCAGGACATCTGTGGGTTAAACACAAATCCAGGTAATGCTGATCACTTCCCAAGGGATCCTGAGCCACAGAGCCATTACAGCCCAGAAACACCACCTTGTGGATACATCAGTGAAAAAAGTGATCAGCAGTTGAACCAGAGTATGGATCTGAGATCTCTGGCAGAACCATCTTCTTCTGCTCCTTGCCTGCTAATCTTCGTTTGGATTTGCACCCAGGTACTTACTTACTCAGAACCTGTGTTTTAGTGCTCAGAGCATATTATGAATTCAAACAGAGAGTTCAAGAGAACTTCCAGATTTGGAAAGCACCGGCTTGCTTTGTGCCTCCAATTCAAGTTTATGTCTCTGTTTTAATCATTTCCGTTTGGGTTTATTACTCCTCCCACTTTCCTTTCTTGATAATTTGTGCCCCTTCCAGGTTATTGAGGTAGGGACTCCATTCCCCATTTTTCTCCATCCTCACGCGTAGAGGTCAGCACCAGCAATACGTTTTCCTGTAAGTACCAGGTGGCAGCACCCATACATTCATACGGCATGCCGGGTTTACAGCTTGTTCTTTAAACACTGCTCGGAATTGCTGCCTGCTCCGGGCTTTATTTAGGAGTGCTCGCTTCGATGTGACTGACTAACCCGCTCTTGCTCGTGAGATTTATTTCTAATTTCATTGAGCCATAGCCTTAAGATATGGAAGGCGACATGCTTCCGTCTTTTCTTACTGAATCAGTGTCTTTGTTTCCTAGTAAATAATACATTCCATGAAGATTCTACCCAAGATTCTGCATGCTTCAAGTTCAAGATCTGGATGTTGCTGCACTACACCGCACCCCTTCAAACAACCATTCTTCCTATCACTCTTCAACCACATCTGTTTAAAAACGTAGCAGGCAGGGGTGTGGGTGCCCGCCTGGAGGGAAGAGGGGCGTGGTGGTGGGACCAGCACCCCTACCCCTCCTTCCAGCAGGGAGTGGGGCTCTGGCTGGGGGCGGGGCCGAGGGCCAGGCTGCCGGGAGAGTGTTTTCTGTTCTGCCTGCAATTACCCATACTCCTCTCCGCTCCCAAACCCTCGTTCCATTCATAAGGAGAAGGAACAAAAGTTCCCGGACCCCTGGTCCTGCCAGGCTGGGACCAGGTTAGGTCAAGGAGGATATTTCCTTAGTGTGGATTGCTGCCTTTGGTAAGAGCGAGCTGTACACTGATGGGAGGGAAGCAACCAGCTGATGGGTGGGTCGGGGGAGCGGGTGGGGGAGAATGGACAGGAAGAAAGTGGTGTAGAAAGCAGGGGGAAGCTGGGTGAAGAAGTTAAGAAGACAGGATGATTAAGATGAGCTGGAGAAAGTCGTCACCACTCCAAACTGTAACACTAACTGTGTCCCCTTACGGAGCCCTTGCTCTGACATGTGGGGACTGGGCACACAAAATACGATGGATGAGTGGGGGATGACAGGCCGTCACGGTGTCTCTGAACACACCAGGCCTCTGGACAGTTGTCGTCCGGGACCTCAGTGAAAAGGACCGCCACGTGGCATGCACTACCAGTTACGGCACCGGCCTGATCTTCACAGTCATTGTGAGTGCAAAGCAACTGAACGCTGTGAATATGCTTTTCATCTTAAAAGGGATGAAGTATGCGTAAACCCTCACCGCTACCAAACAGTGAGGTACCACGGACCACTGAGATCCTAACAACTACCACGTCTGCCTGACTCCACCCCCTCCACCCCCCAAAACACTCACTTCCCAAGGGATCCTGAGCCACAGAGCCATTACAGCCCAGAAACACCACCTTGTGGATACATCAGTGAAAAAAGTGATCAGCAGTTGAACCAGAGTATGGATCTGAGATCTCTGGCAGAACTATCTCCTTCTGCTCCTTGCCTGTTAATCTTCGTTTGGATTTGCACCCAGGTACTTACTTACTCAGAACCTGTGTTTTAGTGCTCAGAGCATATTATGAATTCAAACAGAGAGTTCGAGAGACCTTCCATGCATCATAGCCCTCAGTCGCTGCAGACAGCTTCTCAAAGCCCTTCAATTCGGAGAGCTTCTGCTTAGGTGTCTGCCCCACCATCAGCTGAAATGCTACAGTGGAAATGAGAACACGAATAGGAGGAGGAGTGTGCAGCTGATACCTGGGTGGGGAAGGCTTGGCTGAGGGCCTGTGGGGCCATCTTTGGGCTGAGGCCCAGTGGCCATCAGAGCTACGCTGGCCCTGCAGCTGTGTGCAGAGCTCCGCTGGGCTGTGCTTGGAGGTCTTCTCACCAGGAGCCTGCTCTTCTGGCTCGGGCTGGTAAGCGGGGTTTGGAAGCCGGGCATCAGCTAGAATGCGCGCCAGAGACTGAGGTTGGTGACAGGGTGGGAGCGGCATCCTGAAGGCAGACGGTCACGCGCTCTCGTGCTGCGCCGGACTTCGCCTGAATGGACTGCTAAGTGCTGGAACAAATGGTAACTGAGGTGGGACCCCCTTCAGTGTGTGGCTCCAGCTGCAGGGAGGCTTCCACAGCAATCACGCCCCATCAAAAGCCTTAATGTAGCAACTCTCCTGTCACAGTATTTGTGTGTGGTCCCATGGACTGTTTGCTACCCCAAAATTCAAGCTAGGAGACAGCTCTTGAGGCCTCATCAACCCCTTGTGGAATCAGCCTCCTATACCCAAATAGTAGATGGGAAAATCAGTTTCTAGAAATACCCTCCTATAAAGGAGAAGATTTTAAAGATTTACCGATGTCTTGCTAGACATAAAACTGAGTGTCCCAAAGGTTTATTAGTAACAGTAATAGTTATGTGTAAGGTAATATGCCATAATCCAGTGTCACTGTATTGTGCTATTTACATACATTTTTAGTTTGCATAAAGTAAAAAGTATGTATGTGCTGCTTCTTGATTTAGAAGAACATTTTTTTTTAATGTGTCTTTTACTGTTTTGAGTGAAGCTGTGTGTATGAGAGAGAGAAGGTGGGAGGGGGGCAGCGCACTCTCCATCGTTGTACATCATTAGTTGTAACATAGTTTAATTCCACACATGTGGATGTGGGGCCCTGAGGGTGGGAACCGGATCGGGGCCTCCCGCCTGGGAGGTGAGAACCTTTGCCACCGGGCTCAGCCGTTACCAGTTGCGCCACAGTTCAGCCTGTGGGTTTGCACAGGCCAGGGCTGGGGTTTGATCCCCAGACGTCATGGTTGCAAGGCAAGTGCTCAACCTGTCGAGCTATCCTGGCGTCCCTAGACAAGTTTTTATAAAGTTACAGCACTTAATCTATTATCCCCACTTCTCCATTATTTTTGTGTGTCTTTTAAAATACATATCAAGATCTTCAAATGATCATTTCAAATCAGATTTCTAGAAAACAAATTTTTCTGCCTTTTACCAAAAATAAACACTTAGGAGAAGAAAAGTGGGAAAAAACATAGCAGGCAGCAGCTTGCGGTGAAAAGAGCAGGTCCTTGGAGTTGACACCTGGCTGTGCTTCTAATGATCTCTGCACAGAGCTTGGACAAATGGTTCACCTGCTCCAAGTGCATTCCCAAGGCTGGAGCAATCATGGGTGAAGGCGGGCAGTGCACCAGTTATGCAGGGTTTGCCCTGCAGCATCAGCCAGGTTTATTTGTATGAGCAAAGACATCGGAAGGGTTTTGAGAAGAGAATTCGGTGCTCAATATTACGGTCTCAATAAAATGAAGCTGATGGAAAGTGTGACTATTGTCAGTGGCAGTAGACACAGGAGTTGTCGGTACTCGGCTGCTATTTGGCACATAGAAGAATATGAGCGTCCGTACATGAGCATCTCTCCTTTCCTCTGTCCCCTGTCCACCTCGTTCTTACTTTTTAAAACTTGGCTCAGAGTCAATTCCTCCAGGAAGTATTATTGCCCATCCCTTCCTGTGCCTCATTTCCACACCCTTGATCCCTGTACACACAGGCATGGGGACCTGTGACCCTCATTGTCATTACTCACTTCCTACCACTACACTCAGCTTCTCAATGGCAAGGCCTGGGAATTATTTAGAGGGGAGTAATCCAGAAAGAGAAGGATGGGATGCCAGGATAGCTCAGCAAGTTGAGCACTTGCCTTGCGACCACAGGCCCAGAGATCGAATCCCAGCCCTGTCCTGAGCAAGCCCACATGCTGAACGGCAGCACAACTGGTAACCACCGGGATGGCGGTGAAGGTGCTCACCTCCCATGTGGGAGGCCCCCAGTTAAGTTCCCACACGACATGGCCCCACATCCACCTGTGTCACAACAAATGATGTACAACTATGGAGACTGCTCTGGACCTTCCCCCCTTCTCTCTCTCTCTCTCTCTCTCTCTCTCTCTCACCTTCTCTCAGACAAAATCAATCTTTTTTAAACAATTAAAACAAGAAAGAGAAGGGCGCCTGATACGCAGCAGCAGGTGTTAAATAGAATACTGTATTGAAGAGGATGCAGAGAGCACGCCTGTTGTCACAGGAATAACATGTTTCTTCAGCAGTTACTTGTGTAGCACCTACTATGTGCCAAGCACCAGACGTGCGGGCGTGAACAGTCACGAATCCTCTGGTGGGGAGTCCTGTGAGCAGGCTGGTCTGAGGGGGTGCCAAGCATGGGGGGGCACAGGGGGGCTGGGAGAGCGTACAGGAATAGGCGTCTCTTCTTGCAATAGAAAGTCAGCTGACTTCTGACTTTCAATATGAAACTCCAAGGATTACGGGTTAGCGATGCAAAGAAAGGGAACAGAGAGAAGACAGTCCAGGCCTAGGGGGCAGCAGGTGAAAATGCCAGGAGACAAAGTGAGGGCAAGAAAAGGAGACACGCTGAGCATGGTTGGATGTCAGAGGCCAAGAAAGACGTGGAAAGAGAAATGAGTGACACCACACCAGATAGGGGTGTGGGAACTGTGCTAAGGAATTTGAACCTCAAAGCAAGAGGGACCCACTGCAGAGCTCACACAGCAAACCTGAGTGACACATGATGGTGGTCCAGGCGAGGGTCAGGACAGGAAGGTGATAAGAGCGTGGAGAGAGATGTCTAGGAGGTAGACACGTGGGCTTGATGATTGATAGGCCATTGGTGTGAAGACGGAAGGGTGGGTCCAGGATGTTGGGGACTTCAGTGGTATCAACCACCAAAAGGAAAGGAATGCTGGGGAGGTGATGGTTTAAAGAACAGATGGAGAAGTCAGAGAGTGAGATTTGGGCAGGTCACATTCGACATGTCTTCGGGTGACCTGAAGGAGATAAGGTGTAACAGGCAGTTGGCTATTGATAATAATAATGACAATACTCAGTTTAGCTCTCTCTATGACCTTAGAAGGAAAGAAAACGAGGCATAAAGATACAAGTACCCAAGGTACTAAGAGGTAGAGACAGTTTCATACCCAGAAACTTGAGTTCTAGAGCTCATATGAGAAATTAAAACTAAGGAAAGAGATGTAATGGGAAAGTCGTCCACACATAGACAGAGGACTATCGAAGTCACAAGGACAGGACCGAGGGTCCATAGGGAGAGCTAAGGGCATAAACACGATGCTGGAGGAATGGGCAGAGAAAGAAAAGCTAACAATGAGACCGAGAAGGACTGAGGCGAGGCGGGAGGAGGGCCAAGAGAGGAGGAGATTTCTGAGTTAGAAAAAAAGTATTTCAAGGAGAGACCTGAGGGAATAGCATTGTCACAGGCTGCTTGGAAGTTCAGAAAATGAGAACTGAGAAGGGACGATGGGATCTAGACATAAGGAAGCTATTAGTTGCCCTGGCAGGAGGACATAGTCCTTAAGATAGCGAGAGGGGAAGTCAGTCGAATGGAAGGAATAGGACAGCAAGTGTAGACCAGCTTTTGAGTCTGTGATTGAAGGGGAGGTGAAAGCCAGCTATGGCTGGAGGCAGTAGTAGGGCTTTGCTGAAGAGGGTCTGCCCCTATCATATATCCATTGTCACTATTTTATGCTCAGTATGTGAAGAGCATTCAAGTCCTAAAACATCTATTTAAAAAGGGGCATTTTTAAAAAATGAAGACAGCAGAGGATAGTGTATAATTATAAGTATTGAAGGAAGGGAGTCGATAGAGCAGGTGAGTTTGAGGATACAGACAAAAGCGTGCATGACAAGCAGAGTGAGTGACAAGAGGTAAGTTCCAGGAGGGACAGATCCATGCGCACGCAAGGACACTGCTGCGTGTAAGTGGAGTCCAATTGGGGGCTTTGCCAGGAGAGCAGAACTGAAAGGCACTGGGACAGAGGAATTACAAAGATTGGCATTCACAGGGTGGGAGTCACGTTCCACGGACTTCACACTGACGGGAGTGCTGTGAATCCCCTATTGTCATCTCCGCCCCAAAAAGTCACCCACCCACCAACATCTGTGGCCAGGACTCATCCGTGTAGCCAGCATTCCCTGTTGGTCTTCTCACTCTGGATTCCAGACCACTCCCCTGGGGTGGGGGTGGGGGAGGCTGCAGAAATGTTACATTATTTGACACTATTAGTCACGAGATGGCCTGATCCTTTGCGACACTTCCCAGGCCAGATCCATTCAAAGGAAGCAGGAGCCTTCTGTTTGCCTAAAGCGCCGAGATCTTTGCGGAGGTTTCCAGCTCTGGTCTAATTGTAATCCCTGGGTACATATGCTATGACCCCCAGTCAATATATAGAGTTAATGCAACCCCAGTGTGAATCCCCTACATCTGCTAATGGAATCTGACGACTCTCTGCGCAGGTTCACTTACTCTTCCAGGTGAAGAACCGTCCAAGGATTTGTCTTTTAGTGGTGCTGAGAGCCGGCCTCTCCTGAGCGATTAAGATGTGAATTGTCCATCACTGAAATCATCCCTTGCTGAATTAAAAGCAGCAACAGTCACTAGAAAAGAGATCCCTGAGATGGTCTGAATGCTGGTAAAACTAATATTAGGCTAACAAAGGGATACACAGGGGGAGGAGATTGTTACTTAATAAACATCGCCAGGACAGTTGGCTAAGGGGCTAGGGGAGACTTCATTTAAATTCATACCACATGCCTGTCAAATTTAGCAGTATTCTACTGTTAATCTGTGACAAACCTGGAGACAAGGGATCTTGCTGCCGATGAGGAGATAAATTCCTGGCTATTGAAGAAACAGATACCATCAGGGCACTGATGGATGAGTTAAAATATCTAAGAATGAAAAATTTTGCACAACAATGTAATAACAATAAATATCAAGAGAGCAGTGGTGTTCCTTATGTCTGTCACATTCTCCTTCCCAGGCCTGCTTGCTGCCCGAGACAGGTAATGGATGGGCTGCTATGTGATTCCCCCTGATAAGTGGTTGAAAGAGATAAACAAAATCACAGCAGGAAATGGAAGCAGTAAATCACCGTGTGGGAACCTGTACCATCTCACCAGCTATGAAATACAGTTTAGATTCAAGCAACTTTCAGGTCCCATTACATGCCTATTAAAGCCACAAAAATAAATATGATAAAGCCCAAGATTGGTAGCCAGTGGAAGCACCTCCTTCAGCATCACTTCCTAGGAAGGCTGAACCAATTTACATAAACAACCAGCAACGTGAATGAGAGCTGTGCCAATGTTTATACTCTCTGACCAAGTAATTCTCTCTTTGGTAACAAACCCTGTGGTATTAGCCCAAAAGAAAAAGAAAAAAAAGAAAAAACATGTCTATAACGGCATTACCTGTAATAACTAAAAATTGTCAATGACCATTAAGGCCAAACAAGAGGAGGCTGACTGAACAAAGTGAAATGTGTTAACACAGTCGAATAACAGGATGGTGTCACAAATGATGGATATGGGGGCTGGTAGGCTCTGGAAACATTTCTCTGAAATATGCATGGTCCTCATTAGCGTACATATCAAATTTCTTCCTGGATATTGATAAAGAAGAGACTTTGGATGTAATTCACTTAGAGTTTAATAGTCATTAAGATTTTATGACAAGTTGGATACTAATTTTAAGCATTCATTCAACATTCATTGAGTATTGACTATGTGCCAGCACTAGGGGGACCTCACTGAAATCAAACAGGGTCCCTTACCCTGGGGAAAGATGTTCTTGCGTTGTGTGCTGGGTGAGTAGGATTATTCTGAATGCCAGTTTAAATCGGCTTCTTAATTTATGTAGTTCACATCTTACTCATTGTGGAGTGCCTAGGTAAGATCCAATCATATTAAAAGGAGATGTAGAAACTCAGGCGAAATTAGCCAGTTACCAGATTCCTCAGTGTGTTAGGTATGTAAGCCATTATTAATGAATTGATTAAAATGAGGGAAATAAAACAGGAAAGCAAGCCTCCTGGCTCAGATAAGTATTAACAGATACGGGATGTGTAAAATGCCATAAATGAGGAAGCATGAGAGCAAGTAGCCACAAGTTGGCATTTGAATGTTGATGTTCTGAGAGCTGTGGACATTATTATAATTCAACATATAGTTTAGTTTGATAATGTATAGCCTGGCATTTAGAAACTGGTGTTGTGTGTTGAGAGGAGATGCTGGGAGCTTTGAAAAGGAAACAAGGACATAAATCAAGAGGTTCTTATGAGAATAATAAAAGAGAGGGCTTCATGGAATGATAGGATTATCTGCACATCAGTGTGAACTTATGGCTGAAAGAAATCTCTCTCTGCTGAGGTGACCTAACCTGCCGATGGCGGTGCTTTGCGTATAATCAGGAAGCGTGCACAGTGACCAGAAGTCCAGAACACCATCCTTTCTTACTGCCACTCTCAGCTACAAGACCAGGGCTCCCTGGAGGAGGGTCCCTTCCAAAGGCAGATTCAGGGGGAAAAAGCTGGTTCAGGCGCCTCTAGCAGTTGAAAAACAATGACTGCAATGTGGGTGAGCAGGGGCTGAGAAGGGGACCCCTGTTGTGGAAGTTGTCTTGCAGCAAAAAGGAGAACTTCAACTTGAGCATCAAGGTAATCATTACAGCCAACTAAGCAGGCTGAGAGTTTAAGGAAGATACTTGAGTCTGATCTGACAAGATGGAATGTTAACGGAAGTTAGCAAATGCTATATATTGATCACATCTTATTACCAGAGATCTACCCCCAAGTTTCAGTCGGTCTCTAAGTTACAAATCAGTTTCCCTTGTCCCACAAGCCTTCAGACAGCCCAAGCACTTTAGTTAAGTTTCAAAATTTGTCCAGACTCTATCAGGATGTCTTTAAGTCATGCATAGTGCGTGTGTGCAAAGCGATGAGTGGAACGTGGAATTCCTGCCATTGCCTTGGGAATGGTTATGGTGACTCCTGAGGCCACTGGAGGGAGGCAACTTGAGGGGCGGCCAGGGGCCTCGGTGGAAATTATCAGCAACAGGAACTCAGTGACTGTTTGGCCGCCCTGCAGCTGTGCCCTTCCCCCACCGATGTGCACCCCTTCCTCCCCGATGTGCACCCCTTCCTCCCCAATGTGTACTCCTTCCTCCCCAATGTGCACCCCTTCCTCCCCAATGTGTACCCCTTCCTCCCCAATGTGCACCCCTTCCTCCCCAATGTGCACCCCTTCCTCCCCAATGTGCACTCCTTCCTCCCCAATGTGTACCCCTTCCTCCCCGATGTGCACCCCTTCCTCCCCAATGTGCACTCCTTCCTCCCCAATGTGTACCCCTTCCTCCCCGATGTGCACCCCTTCCTCCCCAATGTGCACCCCTTTCTTCTGCTTCCTCTTCAAATGGCCCAGCTTGTGATTTG
>PVKE010005534.1:0-58567 GCA_004027555.1 Craseonycteris thonglongyai
TGCCATGAAAACCAGGCCACCACAATTTAGGGTTTTAGAGGAACTGATAACATGTATGAAGTACCCTCATCAAATAGACTATGATCAGGGGTGTTGTCATATTTTAAGTGTCTAAGTGTGCAAGATTGAGCAAAAATACATGAAATTGAGTGGAGAATCCATCTTTCCTATAACCTACAGAGAGCATACTTAGTAGAAAGGAAGAATGGAATATTAAAATAATGAATGAAATTATGAACAGGCAAAACCACCTTGTTAGGGTAGACTGAAGTACCGTCTCAGGCTTTAATACCAGTTTGCTTATGCTTTCTACTTGGACTGTAGATAGATTCCAGATTTACGAAATAAAAATATAGGACCCTCAATCAAATTTGAATTTCAGATAAATAAGGAATAATACTTTACTATAAGTATGTCCCAGATATGCACTTTATTAAAAATATTGCATCATACCAAATGTACTTATATTAAAAAATTACCTCATTCAATATCTAAGACATACTTATACTAAAAATGTATGCCTTGTTTACCTGATATTCAAATGTAACTGGGCATCCTGTATTTTATCTGCAACTCTGTTTGATCTTTTGAAAAGTTTGAAGAATTCCATGGGTTTCAATGAAAGATTATTTCTAGAGAGAGATTTCAGGGGATTAAACAGAGATCTCAGGAACATTTGAAAGGCATTGTCTATCCCACAAGTCTTTAGCCAGCCTCCGTCTGAACTCTTGTACTTCACTTTTCCTGACATGACTCTATTCCTAAACTCAATTCAGCATTCCAACAGGGCACTTGATCCCATACCCTTTTACTTAAGGATTTGTTCTCCAATTTATCCTTTACTCTGTCATTTTTTCATACTCTACTGAATTATTTCCATCATAAAAAGAATATTCTACATCCTATATTTTCCTTTATCAAGATGCTTAATTACAAAAACTTTATCAAAGCACTATGTATATTAGCAGTCTTCTCTTAATACGTACCTTTCCTTGTCTCCTCAAACAACTCCAGAAAAAATTATCCCTTCCATTATGCTGGCTCTCTTTGTCAACTGTCACAAAGTCAAGCTCTAATAGTTAAGGGTGTGGGAGGGACAGTGCAGGAAGCAAAGGCTTCTCCCTTGGTTTAATACGCTTTGTTCCTGTACAGCTTACTAAACTAAGAGAGCTAAAGCAACATTCAAGTTAGTTTTCATAAAAATTATAGTTCTGAAATAACCTGATTTTTTGAAAAGGAATGGTGTCACAGAAGCAAACAGAATAAAAAAGGAAAACAAACTATCACAGTACCACAAACTAAGAGATACCACAATGTCACAAAAAATTTAAGCATAAATAATATAAGCTATTAAAATGCCAGATATGTATTTAGGATATTTTATAACATAACCTTTCTGCTTACTGTCTCATAAAATAATCTCATTAATTAATACTACTGTATAATTATATACTATTGGTATTATTACATGCTTAGTCTCTCAATGTCTGAATTGCCATAAGTTACTTAAATATTTTTTGATGGGTTTCTTAAATGACTACACTGTATTGTCTAGATTTTGTTTTTAAAAAAACAATTATACACACACACACACACACATACACACACGTACATATATATAAATATATATAAAAACAGTGTTAGGACTCACTCTCTTCTCAATTCTATTTTTACTGTAATAACAAATGCCAATATGTTAATTAGATAACAAATTTGTACTGACTGATTAGCAAAAATGTCTATTTACATAGTTTTGTGACTTTTATGAGTGATTCTAAAGACAGATATTTTGAACAGTATGTGTTCTGGGTGCTTCTTTCCTCAGTCATAACATGGAATTCATCCAGCATTTAGCTTGTTTGGTTTTGTGTGAGACTGTCACTGATTGGGCCCATATTTTTAAAACAATTGATTAAATAAAAGCATATTCTCATAAGTATCTCTTATGACAGAATAGTTAAATAGATTTCAAAGATAGTACAGGGCAGAGGTTGGTAAACTACATTGCATGGGTAATCTGTTTTTGTTTTTGTTTTGTTTTTTTCTTGTTTCCCTTTAAATTCTTTTTTGTTTTGTTTTGTTTTGTTTTTACTATTAAATTTAATGGGGTGACATTGGTTGGTAACAACTAGATGGTTTCCCTATGTACAAGTCCACATCACATCACCCAGACATCGCATTATGTGCCCACCTCCCAGAGGGGGAAGGGAGAGTTGTGGGGGGCGGTGGGAGTGGGCACCGGATATATGGCAATCTGTTTTTGTAAATAAAGGTTTATTGGAACACAGCCACGTCCATTAGTTCACATTGTCTGAGTCTGCTTTCACACTCTAATGGCAGATTTTAGTAGTTTTCACAGAGACTATCTGGCCTACAAAGCTTAAAACAGTTATGGTTAGCTCTTGTAAAAGGAGTGTCCTCCTGCTTTAGGGTAATAGCTTGATTCTCACAAAACTAATTGAAAAAAAAATTTTAGTCCAGTCATTTTTTTTGTCTGCATCAATTAATAAACATGTATTTATTGAGCCACTACTCTGATTTCAGCATCCTTGGAAATAAAATTGAGGTATTATATACATGATCTGCATTCACAAAAAAATTATAATAGAGAAAAACATAACCACATGAATAAAATGACATGGGCATGTATAATTAAGTGTTTAATATAGATTTGAATATAATTTATATATCTCATATCTTTCCCACAATTCCTAGAAAATGCCTCTTTACAGTATGTTGGCTGATTGAGGCTATCTAAAAGTATTTTTTGGGTGACTACTTCAGTTCCACTTCCTCTGAGCTAAAATGCCTTCTTATTACTAATTTGGGAAGAAGTCCATAAACTAGTCACTCTAAACTAGTATGTTCTTGATAAATGACACACACTGAATTGTGTCAATAACCTGGATGTTCCTACAGAGCAATGCATTTTGCTAACTTGGAACAATGGGTGAATTACTCATCCAGTCTGTTTAAATTACCTATTTGGTGTTATCTGCACACAGTAATTTACTGGGGGAAATTGGATTTTGCTGGCCTTTACTTCCTGCTTTGTTCACTTTGTGCTTCTTCGCTTTTTTATTTTGACTTGTAAGTGAGTCAATCCTACTTTAATATGAT
Organism: Craseonycteris thonglongyai; assembly: GCA_004027555.1. Lineage (NCBI taxonomy): Eukaryota > Metazoa > Chordata > Mammalia > Chiroptera > Craseonycteridae > Craseonycteris > Craseonycteris thonglongyai. The sequence continues at coordinate 3,121 of PVKE010005534.1, forward strand.
GCTTTTAAAGTCTAATACTTCATGAGAAACTTTAAAAAATAATACTCAAAATTAAATGAATAACTTGCTGTTGAGAATACTGTCGTAAAGCTGAAAATTAAGACATATAAAATGTTAGGAAAATATCTCTAAAAATATTCTCTAATTCAAAGCAGTTGCTCTCATATAATAGCACCCCTCATTGATTTAATTTCATTTTAGAACATTCAATAAAGTGAAATGAATGGGTGTGAAAACTAAAAACATTTATATTTTAGGTATACAAAACTCTCTAGCCATGAAGACAGTGAAACTATTTCTGTTAACTTGCTGTCTGTTTTCACTGAAGATGTGAACAAAAGTGGCTCTTCCAATCAAACTTTGACCTTGAGTTTAAGGAAGCAATCAATCATCCAATCAAGAAATATCTGCTAAATGCTAAGTAAAACACTACATGATCCTGGAGCTCTAAAGTTCTGGACACCATAATAATTCTAATTTTTAAGGAGATTTCAATTTATTTTGAAAAGCAAAATATATGGATGGAAAAACTGGAAAATGTTGAAGAACATAAAATTAAGTGAAAACAGATCGTATCTAATAGAGCTTTTAGATCTCCCAAGAAAGTATTACACCACTTAATATATATGAAAAGCTAAATAATTTTAAAATAGTCTTTGATAAGTACAGATTTGTGATTTGTAATATCCCAATGTAGCTACTTTTAGAGAACTTGTTAATTGGATATTGAGATAATTTAAGAAACCCCAATGATGTTATGAATTTTCAGCTTATTCTTTCAGAATAGGAGAACTTCAATAACTATAGTGTGGAGGTGGGCATTTCAGAGAGTAAGAAAAACATGACCAAAGGCATAGAAATGGAAATGGGTATAACATCTAAGAGAAAGCTGACAGACTTGTAAATCAATAAAAGAACTGATGTTTACCACTTTAGTCTACCACTTTCCCATCTCTCTGCTTTCCTTTGCAGCTGTACTTCCTGAAGAATAACAATATTTCCTATTTCGGTCTTCTCAATTGCTATTTCCTTCTTATCTCTTTAACTTTATAGTCTTATTTCAACCCTCACTGCACTAGAGAAACTATGTCCACCAAAGCAGTAAACAGCTCCTTAATTGCTCAATTAGGCAATTCCTATTTACTTGGAACTCTGGTGTATCTGATATTATTGGTTATTTTGTTACCGGAGGGAAACAGGGTCCAGGCTCTTGCTGCTTGCATTGTTCAGCCAATAGACTGACAGAGCAGTTAGGTAATAGAGTAAGCGTTTATTACAATGGCACCCATTATCTGAGAAGGCAGAGGTTGAGTGGAAGAAACAAAAGGGGTCTTTATTTTAGAGCTACATACAACACACAAAGAGGAATACTCCTGCTGCATGTCTTAGATTGCACCTGGAGCACTTCTCCCTTTTAACAATACCATCCTTTTGAGAAGACTGGAGTCTGGAGAACGATCTTTCATGCAGATCTCTGAGTCAGCAGAAAGCAAAGTCCGAAAAGTCCCAAGCAGAAAGGAGAGGGCCGTTTCTACCCTTCCTCCGCTCACTGTCCTCTGGGAAGCAATGGCAGCTGGTGTTTAGTCCTTCAGGTGGATCTCAGACATCACAGTGGGAAGGTAGGTTGGTACTGTCACTATGGGAAACAATGACCATTCCTCAAAAAAATAATATGACCAAGCAATTTCACTTAGGGGTATTTATCTGAAGAAGATGAGAATGCTAGCTTGAAAAGATATATACATTCCCAAGTTCATTGAAACCATTTATAATAGCCAAGAAATGGAAAAAACTTGTTTCTATCAATGGATGCATGGAAAAGAAGATGCTTTCTGAAAAAAATCCAGTCATAAATGCCTCTATTTTTCATATTACATGGTTGGATACTTTCTGGACAACCCTCATAGAATAAAAATAAAACCAAACGTATAGCTATGAAGAACAGATTGATGGTTACCACAGGCAAGATGTGGGAGGTGAGAAAAATGGGTGAAGGAGATTAAAAAATAAAAAGAGAAAAATAATGATGCAGTTGATGTATAATAAAACAGACGAAATTTTGAACCATATTCAAAATATTGACTTTATACAATATACTTATATGTTAATGTATATAAAATATTGTATAGTACAAATGATAAACACTTAAGAAAAAAGATTAATATTTTTGAGCATTTTCTCAATAGAAATATAGATCCAATGGCATTCATTAATCATCCTCAAAACAATGGAATGAATTTGGCACCATTATTGTCAACATTTATCAGTGAACAAACTGAGGCTTGTGATAAATTAATTGCCCACAGTTTTATTAATAGAAAAATAATAATACTTACTTCAAAAAGTTTAGATTCAACTGAGATTCAAGATAACTTTAAGAATCTTTTAAGGAATGCTGGGATGGCTCCACATATTGAGTGCTAATCTTGCAGTCCTGGGGTCCATGGATCATATCCTGGACCTGGCCCATGTGACCCATATGTTGAGCTGGGGTATGGCCCCCAGTTTGGATTTTGCTGGGGTAGACCCATGCCTACCTGTGAAAGGAAACTATAATGTACAGCTGTGGAGACTGCTCTGGGCCCTCCAGCCCTCTCTCTGTCTTTCTCTGTCTCTCTGTCTCTCTCTGTCAAAAACAATAAAAATAAATCTAAAAAAAATTAAAAAAAAATATTTTGAAATGAAAAATAGATTTGAAGGTTAGAAGTATAGAACATTGCACAGCATACTTGATGTGGCTGTGAATGAACTGTTTCAATCCACATTATTCCAGCTACTATAACTGTGATATTATACAAATTGTTTAACCTCAGTTACCATCAGTATAATTAGTTACAAAATGAAAGTAAATAGTTCTCTCTCTGTCTCTGTCTCTGTATCTCTCTCTGTCAAAAATAAAAATAAATAAAAAAAATATATTAAAAAAAAAAAAAAAAAAGAAAAAAGGGGAAGCCGGGATGGCTCAATGGGTTAAGCGCTCACTTTGCAGCGCCGGGGACCGGGGATCGAATCCCGACCCCGACCGTGCGGAACCATGTGCTGAACTGGGAACTTGCCCAGTTCAGTTCTCTCTCTGTCTCTGTCTCTGTCTCTGTCTCTCTATCTCTCTCTGTCAAAAATAAAAATAAATAAAAAAAATATATTAAAAAAAAAAAGAAAGTAAATATTACAAGATTTTCTGTGTGAATAAATTGATCCAACACAAGTGAACACTGCATAAGGTGCATGAGGTAGAGCAAGGAGAACAAACTTATCATTTTCATTTCCTTTCTGTCTTTTTTTTTTTTTTTCTAAATAGTATGGGAGAATGTACATCTTGAAGACTGGGAAAGCAAGTAGACATTATTCTAAGCTTTGTCTCTACCCTTTAATAATTCAGTGAGGGTAATTACTTAATCCTGTTTTGCCATCACTAGAACATGGTATTGGTTATGGAAGACATTAAGTTAGGCAAAAGGTACAAGGCACTAACACAGTGGTATGTATGGATTATGAACTTAACAAATTGTGACTGACTCCTATTTAAAAAAGAAAAGGGCAGAGAGAGTTATCTAAGTGCATCTATTGCTGCCTACTCAAGGCAAAACTCTGGAAATACGTATACATACATATACACAGCATAGCCAAGTCAATCTGACTTTTGGATAAGAAACATGTGAAATATTGAAATAGAAATATTAAAAATGCAAACACAAACAACCAATAGAGCCTCTAATTTATATGGCTGGATTGATTAGGAAAAGATAATTGTTTTAAAAAATCTGAATATTTCTCAGAAAACTAAATTGAAAACATTTACAAAATATTCTATAATGTAGGTTTACATTTTCACACAATTTATTTTTCACCTGCAGCTATTGGTAAAATGGCATAGTGTGGGCAGTGGCAGAAACTAGGTTCAGAGTAAAGCGATGATGAGTTCTGACAATTGTAAAGCGGTAACTGTTGTAGATTGATGTAATGTCCTATAACAGCTATACCACCAGAAGCATAAATAAATAAAGAATAGCTCATTTTTAATGACTAGTGTAGCATGGTGAATGGTAGTATTAATGAATTTTACAATATATGTATAATACTTAGGAAGTTAGCTTTTGGGCAGTTAATGAATAGTCCATTTAAAAGAGTAGGAGAAAAAACTCCTCACATATTTTTTTAGTGAACATGTTACTGATAGATATCATATATGCGTGACCTTTTACAAAACGCAACTGTATGACTTAATACAATCAGACATATGTGTTAAGGAAGATTTCTCAACTATTCTTTCTCTGGATGTGTTTTTTACCATCTCAGGCATTAAAATAATTTTATCAAAATTTTTGTAAAACCCTGTTGGGTTGGAATTTTACTAAATTTATAAGTGTGGGGGATAATGGAATATTGTGCTATTCATAAACATGAGATTTATTTTCATCTAATTATTTCATTTAACATATGTTTTAATGAAATTGACAGTTTTACCAGTAAAAGATTTGTGCATTCTTTGTTAGTTTTATTCCTGGATATGTGATCTTTTCTGATATTCTTATAAGCAGCAGCTCTCTTTAATAGTTTTCTAGGCATATATTTGTGACATTTAAACATACAATTGACTTTTGTATAGTTAAAACAAACCAGCTTTCTTGAAAAAAAATTTTTATGTTTACCAATCTACTTATAAATTTGTGCCTTTTCTTCTCTACAAAACCCAATGGTTTTATTTCCTTCTTTCCAATTCTCATGTCTCTAATTTTTTTTTCTTGTTTTATTGTATAGGATAGCACCTCCAATACAATATTAAATAGAAGAGGTGGACAATTTTTTCTCACAGTATTAAAGGTAATACATCTAATATTTCCCTATTTGCGATAATATTTGTGCTCTAAAATAATATATATTCTTTATCAGATTATGAAAGCTACCTTATCTTCCTAATTTTCTAAGAGCTTTTATTATAAATGGTTGCTAAAATTTTTTAAGATTCTTTGTTATCAGTTTGAGGTGGCCAGTTATTTCCCCTCTTTGCTTTTCTGTTAATGTGGTAGATTTTATTTATAAATTTTCTGATTAAACAATCTTTACATGTCTTGGTTAAACGTGATTTTGTCATGGTTTATTACATTTTTATACAATCTTGAATTTGTTTCGCTAATATTACATTTAGAATTTATTTTTCTGTCTTCGTTCATGAGCGGAATTGCTATTTATTTATTTGTAAAGTTTATTTGTCTTTGTCTGGTTTTGATATCATAGTTTTGAAGACTTCTAGAATGAGGTGGAAAGTATTCACTCTTTTTTCTATTTACTCTAAGAGTTTATACAACAATGGGATGGTATATATTTTTTAAAGCTTAGCATGCTTTCTGGTAAAGTTTCAATGTCTTTAATAGTTACAAGTATTTATGAACTTTCTATTTCTCCTAGACTTATTCTTGATAAGTTATAGTTTTTCTAGAATTTTGTTTGACTTAAATTTTCAAAATTGCTAAGCCTATAGGTGTTGATTTTTATCTTATTACATGTCTAATACCTCACTAATCTGTAGTTATGTCCCCTCTTTCAAATACTCTATATTATTATTTAGCTATGGCTTTGCTCTTTTTTTCCCTCCCATAATCAGCCTATGGATTTAATTTTATTAGAGAAGAGGCAGATTAGGAAGTGGCCAACGTGGTGTGATTTACCAAGGTTGGCTTTGAAATAAATATACGTTCATTCATTAAGTAGTGTTTTAGCATATACAGTGTTCCCTCGCCACTTCGCGCTTCATGTTTTGCGGCTTCAGTGCTTCGCGGGTTTTCCCAAAATATTCATCAAAAAATAAAAATGAAAAAATACCACCGTGTCGGCAGCCATATGGCGGAAAGGAGCGTTGTTTCATGTTGATGCGCGAGAGAGAAGGATCCCTGCATGTCGAACACAGAGATGAGCTGACTCAGAGTCCATCCCACGGGCTCATAAAGGCGCGGGATTGGGTTCCGGTGCGACATCGACCCATGAGAGGACGAGTGGCTTTATCCCTGTGAGTTGATGGTCTGCGCATCATCGCAGCCTCACCTAGCACCTTCTCTTGTTGTATCTCACCAGTCTTGTCCCTGATGCTGACTGTCTCGCATACTGTATTTTAGTGTTGTGTTGGCGATCACTTGTTTTGTTGAAGCGATCACTTTTTTTATTAATTAAGCCCTTATAATGCCGCCTCAGCGCTGTGCCCCTGCGAAAGCTTCCTCCGGGGCGCCCAAGAGGAAGAAGATGATGACCATCAGCGAAAAAGTGACACTTTTAGATAGGATCAAAGAGGGCAGAAGTGATGCATCTGTGGCACGCCATTACGGGGTGCCAATCCCAGGGGCAAATCCTACTTCGCAGTTTTTCAGCTTTCGCGGAAGGTTCTGGTCCCCATTAACCACGAAAAACGAGGGACCACTGTATTATGTATTAGGCAGGATGAGGCATGGACTCTGAATGCTGCAATAGCTGAGCTTGAATTAATTTTAAACTATACATTTTCTGGTATTTATCTAAGAAAAGGGACCACATCAAGTTATATAAGTCCTTATTAGTTGTCCTCTATATCATTTAATGAGACCTGAGAGAGGTGAAAAAGCACTTGGGTATAAAAAAAAATCCTCAAGAGAACAGTCTTGGATGGAAGCCTGTCGGGAATCAATTTGAAGGATTGTAAAAATATGAAGAGAGATTTTTTTTCTTAAAACATCTAATAACAAAAATGGATAAGAAAGCGAAGCATAAATTTTGTCTAATTTTAATTTTTCTCAGGAGCGAGCCTGAATGGTGCCATATTTAAACCAGGGGAACAGACACTTCTGCTCTGGGGGTTGTACTTACAAGCCATTTATCTGGCCCTTCTCTGTTCAGGACTTTTCCCATGGAATGAGAAGACCATAGGGTCAAGGAGATGCGTACCTTGGAATTCATGTCCTCTTTTCTAGATTATGTGCCTACTTCTCTTCCCAAACACCCTGGGTCCACCTCTAAGATGTGCATGAGCACCATTCTCAGAAGTTCCTCTCCAGGGAAAACCATGCTCCCCAGGAAAAATAGCCAAAGATGAATGGTTTAGCTGTTGGGGGATTATTGAAGAGGAAAGTGCTTAGTTCATCCAAATTGTTGAAACTCTCTGTAGTGTGGGACAAAATGGATTCAGTAAAAAAAGAAAGGGAGTAGGCTATAGTCCTTCACTTGCACTCTTACTTTGGGTGCCATAAATGTTAAAGACAGGCCTGGACAATATGTGGGAATTTTTTATGTTTCTGATTGCGTTGGTCTTATTTGGTATCTGGGGGATTGCTGTTGAAACACCTGAAACCCAGATCAGCCTCCATGTTTAGTTTCTGGAAGTATTCTTTGTCCCACAATAACTCCTCTATTATATCTGAAACATCTTAGTATAAATTAGTTTCTATGTATTCAAGTATGACGATTAAAAACAGTTATGGTAGATAGGATCAGAAGGTCCTGGAAGTGGAGAATAGAGCCAAAAAGACTTCGGGAACACAGGGAGAATAAAGGTAAGGGATTTAAATGCTGAATGCCAAGCCCAGAGTCTGGCACACAGTTTATAGTCAGTAAACATTGCTGATCTTTGGATAGGTGAATGGATTGATGAGAAAGGAACTCCTCAAATAATTTTCTTGGCTTTCCTCTCACCTTCTTACCCTCCATATCCCATTTCAAACCAACACTCAGCTTTGACAGCACCAGCTGAGGGGAACGTTCCTTTGTGAATATTTGCCCAGACTGTGATTGTGTCCAGGAAGGTAATAGTAAGATCCCTTAGTTTGATAACCAGAGTGAGAGGAAATGCTCAAGTACTTTGATGGCCATGAGACTTAAATAAGGTACTAGATTCTAGCCTTGGATCTGCCCCAAATGAGGTTTGAGTTTTTGGCAAGTCATTAGATTTCACTTTAGTTACAAAATAAGGGCTATAGTAATTGATCTCTATCGTTAGATAAAGCAATTAGAAAAAATGCTTTGGTAGATATAGTTTTAATTATATTTAGTACAAAAGTATTTAGTTCCTTTGTGTCTGTATTTGGATAAGATATTTCAAATGACAGTAAATACTGAAATACTATTGTACATAGTGCCTCATAGATACAGATAAGAACCATGAACTCCCTTGAATTTGGCCTGCTTTGATTTATATAGTATAGTGCCATACAGTGAGTAAAGTGAACAAAACCTGCACATTTACTAACTTGTAGATCAGCTTTTGAATGGAGCGAATGCTTAGAAAGCATCTAGGTATTAATGAAGTTCAGTCATCCCAGCCTTAGGGAGACCACCATTAAAGAGGGACACCTTTTTTTTTTCTCAGTACAAGTTCATAACTTTTATGATGTGCTTCTATTTTTGATGGATAAATCCTATTCCCTTTTACCAGTTTTTCAATCTTAGCTAAGACAAACTATTTTACTTCTTTGTGTTTTCCATTTTTCTTCAGCAACACAAGAATTATAATAAAATCTGCCATATTTTTCCATAGAGCTGTTGCAAGAAAAGAAAGAGACAGAGAGAGGATGTGGTGGGGTGAGAGATAGAGACAGAGAGAGAGACAGAGAAACAGAGGGAGACAATAAATAGTCCATGGAAAGAGCAAGTCCCTGAAAAAAGGCTAGCCATCAGTATTTTAACTATCTTTTACATTCTAGCCTTGGGGTTGTGAGCATTTTGCTGCCCATGTTTTCACCTGGCTTCTCTTATGACCAATGGCCCAGAAGAACCGAATGATTGGCTGAGGTTTAGAGTGGCTCTGGAAGAAAGCAAGCATGACTATGTACAGGACTGATTTTATTATATATTACCTGACTATTTACTGAGTAAACTGGGGGTTGCATGAATCAAATTAACCTGATCGTTGGGAAATCAGTATGTTACATTAACCTCTGTGGATTCTTTCATAGCTTTGTCCTACCTAAGATATAGTGCCAGCTAAGACTGTGGTTTGTATAATAACAGAAGCCAAATTTAAGCACTTCATGATTTTGAGTAAAATATTGAATAAATTTTATCAGCAGCAATGTCATCTGGAACTAACAAATGCTAAAACTATGAATAGGTACAAACTTTTAGCTAGAAAGGCGGCTATTGATTGTGTTTCCCTGCTACAAATATTTAATTATCTACAGTCTCAAACAGTAATTTGGGATAAAAATTGGAATGGTTGTGTGTTGTATTTTCAGCAATCATATCGAAAATAACCAGATGAGTTAATTTTTTAGTGTGCATGTACATGCATGTATTAATGCATGTTGCTATGTCTATAAATACAAACTCACATATATTGTATATTTAAGTACATATAATTTAGACAGTTACATCTTCCAATCATCGTATTTTTTCCTCCTTGAAAACCCTTCTCTCCAAGATTTGGCTTTCTAAAGTGACAAAATTATGAAGACTGGAAGAAAGTCTAAAATCTCTTCTCATTCCCTGCCTTCAGCCTCCCAGTGTAGATAGAGAATGCAACCAACAACAGTGACCCAGGATCCAAAGGAAGATTCCCTGGGCTTTATCTTTCCATTTTATTTTACATGCTCATTGTGCTTTCTCTGTGGCTAAATGATTTGGGAACTTAGATTTAGGGGAGAACATTATTATTACTGCATTAAGCCTCGATTCTCACATGTCACTGTCTTTTTACTTTAGTGGTCATTTAAAAGACATTTGTAGAGTTTGACAAAGCATTGATGACTCTCAATAAGAATAATGTGCACATTCAAATGGAGCCTGGTCTCCCAATAAATCTGAATTCAGACTGTTGGGATGTGCCTGAGTATTTTGTCTGGATTTGCTGCAGAATACTGCCATCAAGTGTGTAGATGAAGAGGTGGTTTCCTTGTACGTGGGGATAGTTAGTACAGGCGTCACCCAGAAAACTGACACACAGATTTTTTTTTCCATTTTATGACAAGTTCTCAGCACATGTCAAATGTCTTTTAAAACTTTTCAGAGAATCTCTCATCTACAGCTCTTTTAACCTTTATAGCAAAAAGAAAAGTGTCACATTAATGGCAGGAAAGACTTGTAGGCTATGACTCTGATGTTTTTTTTCAGGCTTTGAAGCAGGGAACATACAGACATGAATGGCCCCCTAGTGCCTCTCATGAGTGTCCCAAACTTTTCTGCTCCATTTTGTATTATAAAAAAACCTTCTACTTCCTGGTTTCTCAGCTAAACGTGGAATAATTAAGGAATAAATAAGCAAACAAACAAAACTTCTCTGAATTTTTTTAAGCAAGTAATCTATGAATATAAATTAATCTGCATTGTCTTGTAAATGTACTGAGTAGATTATCCAGCACCAAGTAAACATTAGATATTGAATACATGTAAAACTAAGTAGTAGAACTCAGCCTGTCTTTCCAAATGCGGCAAAGGTAATCCCTCCAGAATAGCATCTTCCCAACCATATATATTGCACTCTCATTCTCAAAAGAAATCTTGTACTTCAACCAATATTAAAATAGCAACAAAACCCTGTTTTCGTATTCCTCTGACTTCAAAATAAAGAAAAATGCCATTCCTTTACCTGTGATATTCTGTGGCTCTAAACATACTAGGAGATATGGTTTGGAAATATGGTTTAGAATTCTACTCATTCTCCCCTGCTTAACTCAAATTTCTTGGTACTGAATCTGAATTAACTCTTCCTATCTCTGATTACCTCTGGCACTGAGCTTGAATCTCACATCTGAAAGGAATATCCATCTTTATAAATGTCAATGACTATTTCTCCTACAAGTTTAAAAGCTATTTGAGGACATTGTTGATATTTTACATGTTAAATGGTCAAGACCAAAACATCTTCCATAGGCTATTCAGGAGAAGTCTGTGACTCGAAACATGGGCAGCCCCATCCGATTTCCCAAGTATACTACTCCTGTTTATCAGTGGTATAAAACTTTCGAATTCCACTAATTTAAGCAGGATATTCCAGAAATCCAGGGTTCTGGTGGTGATGTAGAAAGGACAATATAACTTGAATCTCTACCAGATTTCTCTTTGAACCAAGACCAATCATTTCTCTTCTTATGTTACTAGAGTATGGATCATATTACATAATGTCTTTAAAAATATAAAGAGATTTTGAGCTCAGAGAAAATAATTCTAGGAAATTGACATGAGGCATATTGAGGCATTAGTTAATAGTTAACATACCATATGACCAGTCTGACCTACTGATTGCATGTGGTTCAAAAAAAATGGGAAGTTTTTAAAATTCAGTTGATTTTTGTCTTGAATGTTAAGTACTTTTAATAAAAAGAATACAAAGTTTAATCACCATTTCCAATAGACAGAAGTACATCTGCTTGGATCATAGTGGAGCCATGAGGAGAGGCTCTATGCTAAGTACTTCGCCTACATTATTCTTCTACTACCTCATAGCATAATAGGGAGGTAAAATTATTCACAAGTTAAATATGAGAAAATTGAGGTAAAAAAGTTTTAGATACTTGCTCAAGTACACAGTTAAATGTTACAGTAGCCATAATTTGAACCTAGCTTATGTGATTCTACTTGCTAAGCTTTAAAAATTCTATATAATAATGTGATGTAATATAATTAATATAATATAACGTAACAAAATAATATAATAATATAATATGTAATAATCACTAAGGTTATTTAATTATTTGGTTTATTGAGGGTCAGGGTGACCATAACTAAAATTTGTCTTGATTTGTGTGTAGAATTTGCTGACAGTTTCTTATTTTCTTCCATTGGTGTGAAATGTATATATATATATATATACGTATTAGTCTAGAAATCCAAGTCTTGTATTCCCTTCGAAAGGTGGCTGAAAATTTCTTCCTTTGAAGTATTTTTACTGACTAAGTTCCTACCATTCTGATTATTCTGGTGCGTCATGTTTCATCAATGCTTAGATTATCAATTAATATTTACATTTTTCATATGCATTTAAAAATGTTCCTTAATTGGTCCTGGATGTCCCCCTGGCTCTGTTTCAAGTCCCTTGAGTAAAAAAAATGAATCTCATGGAAATTCCCATTCACTATTCATTTCTACCTAGAAAATAATACACTGACAGAGTTACTGTGGAGAGATTAATATTAACTGTACTAACTAATATTTAAGTCTAGATGACTGAGAATGTTTTATGATTATAATAAATTATTTCAGGGCATGCTAGAATAGCCCAACAGGTTGTGCTCTTGCCTTGTAAACATGAGACCCTCGCCTGTGAAAACCCATATGCTGAACTGTGGTACAACTGGTAACCACTGAGATGATGGTGAAGATTCTTGCCTGCCATGTGATAGGTCCCTGGATTGATTCCTGCCCTGCATGGCCCCACATCCACCTGTGTGGAATGAAATTATGTCAAAACTAATAATGTACAACTGTGGAGACCACTGTGGGCCTTCTCTCTCTCTCTCTCTTTCTTTCTCTCTAACCTTCTTTCAAACAATAAAATAAATCATTAAAAATTTTATTTTAAAGCTCTGAGTGCTAAGACACATTCCTCCTAATGAAGTATATTTAGATAGATAATAGAATTCTCTTGTACCAAAAAAAGGGAGTTAGCCATATATATATTAAAGATTTATTTGTTTGTTTGTTTATTGCTTTTGACAGAGAGAGAGAGAGACAGAGAGACAGAAAGAAGGGGGAGAGCCCAGAGCAGTCTCCATAGTTGCACATCATTAGTTTTTTTTTACATAGTTTCATTCCACAGGTGGGGCGGGGCTGCACAGGGCAGGAACTGGAGTCTCATCCTGGTGATAACTGACTTAGGGACACACCCAACTTCATCACATGGGTCTACCCAGGCAGGGACTTTATCCTCGGACCCTGGGACTGCAAATAAGTGCTCAACCCACTGAGCCACCCTGGCTTCCCTGTATATGGACCAGAAAATAAGGATAATTTGCTTTCTTCTTTTCATTATTAAATTTATTGCAGTAACATTGGTTAGTAAAATTACATTGGTTTCCAGTGTACAATTCTATAACACACCATTTATATACTGTGTTGTGTGCTCACTGCCCAGAGTCAGTTCTTCTTCCATCACCATATGTTTGACCATGCTATTGATTTGGACAATAAGAAACTGTCAAAAACTGGCATTAGTATCTAAGTAATGAACATCCACTCCAATATAGTTGGGACAACTTAGCAAACAGTGTATTGCAATAGAAAAAGAGTGGTTCTGAGAGTAAGATTTTAGTTTGTATTTTCTGTTTTCTCACTGTCAAGGTGAAATGTGGAGTATATTTAAAATCTCTTGACCTAGACTTCCTTACCTGTAGAATAAAGATGCTATATATGTCCAACCCATTTCATGGGTAATAAAAATTAAATGCAATAAAAGAGGAAGAGCATTAAAAGTTCAGTGCCAGCATAAAGAATTCATAACTGTGAAAAGCACACATTTGAGAGGAAGAATAGCAGGCTTTGTTCTCCTTCTGGGTTATGCATGCAGTCTTGTCACTCAGCGGTCGGTCTGGGTTGTGGCTTAGCTATTTTAAAGGAATCCCAGTCCACAGCACTGCCAGTACACTCTTCACTGATTAAGTGACTCTTGAGCTCTGTGGGCTAGGAATTGCTGTTCCATTGTACTCTGCCAATTGTCTAGCAGGCATCTATTTAAAAAAAAAAATGTTGGCAGCACAGATCTCCATAGATAGGCTAAGTGGAAAAGCATTAGAAAATGACAAGACAATCATTTAAGAGATCCTTAGAAATGTCATTTTGTCCATTACAAGCAATGTCATGATCCATTTTCAGTGTAAAAATGCATGTGTTGTGTGTGTGTGTTCAATTAACATAGCCTTTCATAATGTGCAAATAAAACTGAGTCCTGTTGGTGGGATTAATCCCTAGAATTAACATCTGTCCTGCAGACGCAACGTGATTTGGGGATTGAGATATAAAATTTTATAGTAACTGCAGCTTTCAACTAGCTACAGGGCTATGTGAGCCGTGAACTAAAAAGTCACTTCTTACAGTGAAGGAGTAAAGCTCAAATAGCCCTTTCCCTTCCCTTACCTGCTGCCTAAAGCTGGTTGGGTTTTCCATAACAATTCAGAATGAATGAGCAGTAGTCCCAACTGGACAATACTTATAAAGTCAGTTCTTCCTTGCTGTAAACCCACTTTCCTAGATGTACAAAAGGCCAGCAACACACTGAGTGCTACTCACTATCCAGTGAGATTAGAATGAGATCCCATATGTATTCTAGTGGCATCTATGAGAAATAACATTATTTCACTCTTGTAAATTCCTTTAACATCAACCATTTACACCACTCACTGGCGACATAACAAATACCCAATTTTGTACTGTTAATCTTTGAGGTGCATAATCTATGACGTCTGTATCGTAGGTTTTTAAAGCGCAAGTTCCATGCTCCATAATTCTTTTGATACCCCACCATGCTTTACAGTATCTTGCTCATTCTAGGTGTAGTAAAAACTTTGATGACTATGATGATAAATATTGTACTATTATATTAAAAATTCTTCAATTCTGCTTTTACTCTCAATTTGCTTACTACTATTATCCTAGTTTTTATTTTGTCTGTTTCTTCATTTCTTCCTTGAAAACCACTGTGGCTTGGATTGCATAATCTGAGTGAAAACTCAAATGACTAATAAAGTTGAAAATAGAAATGCTTAAAATTTAATTTGGTTGGGTCAGATATTTTGATCATCTGACTACCCAAATCAGGTTGACGCTATGACTAATTTCATCATCTTGACAACGTGGGCCTTCAAAATGACTCATCTTGGACTGCTGACTTCCAGGCCACTAAATAAACAATCACAACTGCTGGATTTGGGAACGATGTGAACTCCGTCTTTCTTTTATCATTTAACTCAAGTGTATGCTAAGAAAACCAAAGGAAACTTGAGATAATCCAATGATTCTGTGTGGTGGGCTAGAAAGAGAGAGGGAAGGAGGAAAAAACTATGCATAATAATTTTAAATTTCTTCCATCTTTTTAAAGTGTCTTCACTATTATTGTAAGCTACAGCAGACACATGGAAAAACTGCAGCCCAGAGAAGATAAGTGAGTTTTTAAAATTTATGTAGTGAATGATTAGAAGAATGGTTAGGATTAGAATTCTTGGCCAAGATGGTTCTAATTGCACCATACCACCACTGATACATCAGTCATTAGGCCACAGGATTGAAGATATTTCTAGATTATTATGGTAGGATTCCTGTCTTTCCAACCTCATTGCTGATTTAGTCCTTGCCATAATCTTTCTGAGCAGGGGTAAAAAAGAGGGTTGGGCTAGTTTCCTGTCTTCCAAAGTGATTTTCTAAAATTTTGACATCTGCCAAAAGTTTGAACTCCAAAGGGACCATTAAAAACCTCTAAACTTTAACTTTAAACATTTCTTTGAAACTTAGCTGTGACCTAATTCCTCTGGAGTCCCAGCCACCTGCCAAGTCTGAAGTGTTTTTGTTAAGTTGTTTTTAACTTATTGCTGAGAAAGGTCTTAATTTTATTAAGATGGAAAATTGTACCTTTTCCATTGGCCCATAACTCCAAAACAACAAAATGGGTATACTACATAAAAAGAAGTTAAAAAAAAAAAAAAAAAAAAAAAAAAAAAAAAAAAAAAAAAAAAAAAAAAAAAAAAAAAGCAAATACAAAACACAGCATAATTAGTGTGTAGATATTTTGATATACAAGGGCTGTCCAGAAAGTGTTCAGCATGCAATATGAAAAATAGAGGAATTTATGACTGGATTTTTTTCTGGACATCACTCATACATACAGTGCATTTAGAAAAGTGGCAACAATAATGTCAGGCAAAAGACAAAGACCACTGTCCTGAACCAACGCCAGACAATTTACTGAGTACCAAGAATATACTTAGTCATATGTTTGTTACTATCCTGAAGGAAGATATTGTCCATGTTTTTCTTACAAGGTACACTCAGGCTAATTATTAGCATAATTATATCCTTGAGTAATATGTTTTAAATCAAAACAGCAAAACATCTAAATAACTACATCGTTTAAAAAATATATTACTTTATACATAGTCATTATCTGTGTATGTTAGGAAGTAAGAAGCAAAGAAAATGCCCACTAATCCAAACTGTTGTTATTTATTAGGTGGCTTTAAGAATTGGAACTTGTATTTGTGAACTTGCCTAAGCCATCTGGCTATTGAGAAGAATGGCACGTTAATAAATAATTTTTTCTCTTTCCTATATGTTTCTTTTTTAACTATCAGAAAGAATAGCCAATTTTAAGCTTGCTGATTAGTTTGACATAATTGTTAAGACAGCAAAATTGTATCACATAAGCCTGAAGCTATGATCTCAGTGGAAACCGTAGGCTACGTAGTTACTTGATGGCTGTCAAAAGATCCAGAGAGGACAAGACGCTTGCATAAGCATTTTGCTTTTTTGTCCCATCCCTCAACACATTTAAACCATTTGGTACATGGAGTCACTGCCATCCTGTTAGACAATTAAGTAATTCTCCCTGACACTTGGTGAAACACTCTCTTGTCCTAAAAAAAAAAAAAAGAAAGGCTGAAGATTTCTGGAGTTATGAGTCACCTTTCTGCTTACCCTCTGAAAACTCGTTCATGTCCCACCTCTGACTCAACAAAGTAGAATGTCGTTGCATGACTGACTGTCTCCTATATTATCACAAATAAGTTGCAAATCAGACACTTCTTGAGAAAGTGAGAGACATTTATTTTGTGATAATGCAGTGATTTTTGCCTCTGTTATTCAAGATGATTGATATAGATGTAATCATTCTGTCTCTTAGATATTGTAAAATAAAATGACAGTTGTTGGCGTGTAATATGGGACCATCTGTACTAGGATGCTTGGAGGAAATGAAAGGTTGGCATTTTCACAGCATGAGATAAAGTATCACGATTATTTGGTTACTTTATGAAAGCCATTTCTAAATCAGAAATTTCAGATCTAATATTTTATTTCAGATCCTGAATTATGTAGATTGCTTACAAGAATTTAAAAAATTAATTAAAAAAAGAACATTCAAGTGACATTTTAATAAGATTTCAAGTGTTTTAATCTCCATGTGTACTTAGAATTTCCAGACTAGAATTACTTCTTCACTCATGTCCATCCATCTAATTACTATAATGTGCTTTTAGATCTGCAGTAAACAACCAGAGCTATGACTGAGACAGTCTATAATACTTTTACGGTCTCATCCTCTTACTCAATAAATACACATGTGATAGACAAACACTTTATGCCAAGGACTATGCTAGGTGATGAGGAACAAATTTGAGATAAAACATGACCATGCTTTCCAGAAAGACATAATAATAATCATGGTAATTATAATGATAATAAATCCATATCACAGTGATGGTAGGATGAGCACTAGGTTTCTCCCTGAATTCCTCCCTGAGTCCACACAATGGAAATTTTTACCAATACTCCTTTTCTCTCAAGCAATATTAGAGAAGGAAATTCCTTCCTCATGTCCATGCTTCACTTGCTACTCACAAGAAGTCACTAATTCAGACAAAAGCCAGCCATGCTTTGACTCTTTATTTTATAAGATGTCTTTTTGTTGTTTTTGACAGAGAGAGAGAAACAGAGAGACAGAGAGGCAGAGAGACTGAGAGAAGGGGGAGGGCCCAGAGCAGTCTCCACAGTTGTACATCATTATTTTTCTACATGGTTTCACTCCCCAGGTGGGGGTGGGGCTGTGCAGGGCAGGAACCAGGCCGGGGGCCTTCCACCTGGGGTGGGGGTCAAACCAGGGGCCTCTCACATAGGAGGTTTACCCTGGTTGAAACCAAACTGGGGGGCACACCCCAGTTCAGCATATGGGCCTACATGGGCCAGGGCCGGGGACTTGATCCTTGGACCCCAGGGCTGCAAGATGAGTACTCATCCTGCTGAGCCATCCCGTCATCCCCCATGCTTTCATTCTTGATAAAGCCAGCTGAGTTGCCAAATAACACAGCTCATGCTTGACCTCTATGCTTGCTCTTTCTCTTCCTTTCTCTCTCTCATTCTTCCTTGCCTTTCTGCCATGAAAGATTGCTTCTGCCTCTGTCATTTTATTTTTAGAGATAATGACTTGATTTTTTAAATACTACCATTTGTGATAACATGGGTAGTTCTTGAGAATACCATACTAAGTGAAATAAATCAGATGGGAAAACACAAGAACTATATGATTTCACTCATATGTGGGATATAAAACAGAAAGCAACAAACAAAAAAAAAAGCCATAAACACAGACAACAGTATCATGATTACCTGAGGGGAAGAGAGGAGGGGTTAGGTAGAAGCTAAAAGAGTCAAATATGTGGTTACAGAAGGAGACTTGCCTTTAGGTGGTGAACACACAATGCAACATGCAGAGGATGTATTATAGAATTGTACACTTGAAACTTATATAATCCTGTTAACCAATGTCACCCCAATAAATTCAATAAAATAAAAAATTAACATTCTAGCAGTAGAAGGTTAAGAACAGAGAAATCTTTTGCTATAGAGAGGGAATATTATCTAGTGATAACATTCCACTTCCAAAAAATGTGATTGCATTATTTAGAAAATTATCTTTGCAGGTATAAAATCAATACAGAATATTTTAGTTGTCAGTGCATCTGAGAAGCAATATGAAGCATCATTTAGCAGACATAAGTTGTGAAGAAGGACCTAAAACAAAAGGTAGATTTTAACTAAGTAGAAAGGAAACAAATTTAGGACAAGGATAATAAAAGAAACACTTATAAATTCAGGGAAAAATAAATTATATTTGTTATTAAAATGAAGAGCTACACTCCTTTGGGTTAATTGTTTTTATCATTGTTATTTCACATTAATTATCATTAACATATATCCACATTTATGCAAATTGAAGGTTTAAGATAAATTATTTTTATTAGCTCATATTTTTGTCTTGATCACAGAATATGATTCTTTAATAGGATCATATACCTATCACTCATTTCTTCTGTGACCCTCCTACATTTGAAATAGAGATATTCAGGTAACTGAAACCTCAAACTTGCAACTTATGGTCTTCCTCTTACATAGAAATCTGAATAGCTACTCTAAAAGAAAGATAAATTTGTTCATTCACCTAAACAAAGGTAATTCTTTCTCTGCTAACTTAAATTTTAGACTTACTTTTCCACAAATTGTGACCTCTTTTAAATGTAATTCAGAATATGTCATTTAAAAATTAATTTTAATTTTGAAAAGGAACAGATTTTCTTTTCTCAAAGCCTCTTTTCCTCATTTCCTTGATACCGTGAACATTTTTAATGTGTTCATAGCCAGAATCTGAGAGGTACCAGTTACTATCCTAACATTTAGAAATATCAGGGTGAGCTTTCCCTGGAAACCACATGCACATAAAAACCATGCAGAGCAGACTTGGTTTCATCTCTGGTTACATTTTCTACTGGAGAGAGAAATCACCCTGGCTTATATTTGTTTTGGAGGTAAGATTCAGGCAGAAAAAGGCAGAGGTCAACATCTAGCAGACCGATCAAGGAGTTATAGTTTGGGGATAAAAAGTAAAACTAAATATGGGTTGAGCCACATAAAAGCCTAATGATTTAAAAGCCCAGTCTTCCCTTTTTTTTATGAGAAGAGGGACTGGTGACAGCATGGAGGAATGTCCCTGGTGGCCTCCCTATCATGGTGAAGGAGAAAAGAAGGGTGACCTCTGGAGAGAAGAGAAGGTTAATGATCTGCATTGTACACTGGAGTGGTCAGTTTGGAAGAAGGTGCCCACCAAGCATCTTTTGCTGCTGAGAGAATAGAAGAAACATACTTTATATTATATTGATTTTCCATGAAGTTACTATACTAATCCAAAGATAATGTCTTTCCATTAACTTATGTGTATTAAAAATATGGGCTTATTGCCTTGTAACTTCTTAGATTTGCTATGGGATGACAAGTCTTTAAACAAGTTCATATCATCTTGTCTGAATTTCCCATTGTAGTCTATGATTCTATATTATACATTATACAGATGTTTAATACAATTTATCAGTTGCCATGTGCTTTCATTTAAAAGTAGGATCAATTTTTCTCTTTCATACATAAAACTCTTGGACCTGACTCAAATGGATGTATACTTTTTAATGATGCTGATAACATTTATGAGGCATACACAAGTTGTTTTGCAAAAGCTTAAAAATTTATATTTCTTTTCCTAGAGTAAAACAATAATCCTTTTCTTAAAAAGCAAGAAGAATACCTGTCTTTACCTCTAGGGAATTCCAAGTTCTTGTCAGAAAAATATATTTAAAAACCACAGGGATAAGCATCATCTTTAGTCTAAAAGTTGTCAATATTCCTGCTTTCCCCAAATTACTAGAGACTCGTTCTATAAAGTGACTGTGGGAAAGAGAGAGAAGAGCCAAATAATCTCATCTTCTACGGATTTATACACATAGCACATGCCAGGTCCTGTCTTAAGCTCATGCTTCTGCTAGTTCAAAATGTGGCTATTCACTAACAATTTGGAAAGAATAGAGTAAAAGTCAGAAGACAGAGGGACACTGTTCAGAATGACCCATTGTTAATATTATCTTGTGTTAAAAGAATTAGGTTATCTCTGTTTCCACTCACATTAACCAATTTAAATTCATTATCTACTTAATTGTTTCTAGGCCTTTTGTTCAACCATCAGTTGGCCACACATTTACTTATTTTATACTTCCCAAAATATTTACTTATAATACTTTATAAAAAATAAGACCACACCAATTAGGCATACAACCTTCTTAAAAGACATGGGGTTAAATATTGAAAGCTAGAAAAACCCTATTTTCCATTTTTATAAATGGGGAGAGAGGGTACAAGTGCTGTTAAATAATTTATTCAGAGTCCCACAATTACTTGGGGATAATCTGAGTTAATGGGACATGAATCTCCTAATCTGCTATATGATTATCATGAAAGTTGTAAATAATGAGTAAAGGAAACTTGATATCTTACATACTCTTATTTAACATTGAGTTATTTGTACACAATGTATTAAATAGTGGACCTGCCCATTAGCCTTTATTAGAAGAGTGGTTGTTTAATTATCATTAATTCCTGCCTCTGTGACAAGTCATCCAAATGTTAGAAGGATTTGAGTGGGAAGGAAACAGCACTATGAGATGGTAGCTGAAGAAGTCAACACTGCCTTTGAACTCATTTCTTTCTCAGGTAACATTTTTGCAACAAAAAAAGAATGAGAAAACGCCATACTCAATTTAAATTCAACATTTGTCATGTAATTTGATTTTCAATATATATTGTTGGTATTTATTTCTCACAATGACCCACAGTTTCAACAGAGGAAGCTGGAAAGCATTATGGCATACACAAGTATAATTATGAATCACTGAGATTTCCATTGTGGGAGGTTCTGTTGTATTAGTGTGAGGGAAGGCTATTGGGTTTTATAAAGGTATGAAAAGTGTGAATGAAAAAGGGGCCACATACTAAACGTGACAAGTTCAGGGCAGGCCCTCATGGCACACCCTACAATCTCAGAGTCCAGGGTAACCACACAGTATTGTCTGAACCTAAAAGTTTCTAACTAAAAGCAGGTTGTGACAGGTAGTCATAGGCTAAGCTGTAGCCTCCTTGACAGAGGTCAATCTTTAGCTTTCACTTTTTCTATTGCCTTTCTACATCTAAGATAACACATGTTCTGAACGCCAGAGTAAACTTGTTTTCCAGACCCATCAAAGGCACAGCCTCCAACACCAGAGCATGAGATCACAACATTATATTTTGCCCACATGCCATCTCTATGTACTGTAAATATAGCTGTCCTGGATCCACCAATGTAAAATAAGTATGTGTCTCTTCAGTTTCCTCTTTATCCAATCTCAGAGGTTTCTCAGCTTTGCTTTCTCCAACTTCCCTAATCTGCCACCAATGTATTTTATGTAACCCTCCATACATCTCCTCCTTTGGTTCTAATATATAAAGTAAGCTGCAAAACTGCTATTCCTCAGAGTATTTTCTCAGTTGGTTGAGATTTTGCTTCCCAGCGTATGCTGTTAACTTGGCTCAAATAAATGCTCATAGGACTTTTACTTAGATTAAATGTTCTTTTGACAACAGAAGTCAGAAGGAAACAAATAATAATGAGCCCTGTGCTGAACACTTGTCTTGTTTTCTGCTTGTTTTTCACCTCAAGAGTGATCTCAAGATGTTTGGAAATTTTCTCTTTCAGTTGTCAGTTCTGCCCAAAGATGAAGCCTTAAAACTCACTTGCCAGCTTCCTTTAAATCTAAGAGGCAACATTTGAGTTCTGTTAATTGGATGTTATCTCACAAGACCTTGCTTTGTGACTCAATAATCAGAGAAAGATCGCACTGAACCAGTTTTTGGTGAGGGCAGCTGTAGAGAGCTGTGTGACTTTCAGTGCCAACAGCAAGCAACAAGTGATCTGCTTCCCCCATCAGTCATGTTGAGGTCTGTGGTCCCCCACCCCAGCAGTAGCTGCAACCTTTTTGCTGGTTTCAGTCCATAGGGCAGTTGAGCCTTGTTCCTATCTGCATGGATTCCAAGTGTGGCATTCTGACTCTTATATTAGGCTGACCAGATACATCATTTTAAATGGGACCGAAAACAACGTTACTGTTCTGTTTCAAACGTTATGTACAGTCAGCCTACTGACACCTTGAATTTAGCCCAGTGAGACTAGTCTGACCATACGTAACATTTGAGATGGGACAGTACTGTTTTATGTCCCATTTAAAACAGTACCGCTGGGGGTGGGGTGCTGGTAGTCAGGATGACTCAGAGAGTTGAGCACTCATCTTGCAGCCCTGGGTTCTGAGGATCGAATGCCAGACCTGGCCTACGCAGATCCATATGCTGAACTTGGTGTGGCGTGCCCCGTTTGGTTCTCACAGGTGCACAGTTCCTGCCCTGCACAGCTCTGCACCCACCCATGACATGCAACCATGAAGACTGCTCTGGGCCCTCTTCCTTTTCTCTGTCTCTTTCTGTTAAAAACAATAAAAAAATAAATCTTCTAAACAGTATATCTGGTCAGCCTACTTTATATGCTAGTTAATATCCCTTAATAATTCTGTTCTAATTAAACCAGTTAATGTGGGTTTTGTGTTTTCCATTTAAGAACCCTGCATAACTGAGTCCTTAACTTTGCACCAGGTATTCTGCCAATTGTTTCTCATATTCAACATAATTTTATTCATCACAAGTATCCTACTCTACAGGAATGTTAGACACACTGAAACCCAGAGATGTTAAGTACTTTGTCCAAGAATAATCGGATATTAAGCAAAGGAGCTAAGATTCAATCCAAATATTCTTTTTCTAATCTAATAAAGTGTGAGACTTTTAGTTTAAAAAGGAAAAGGTGTGGTGGTATACACTGGGATATCAAATTAGGAAGTATTAACGAGCTCAAGAATCTGAACCTACATTTCTCACCAACTCACATCTGGCCACTCTTAACATAAATCAGCTATTCTTAGGAACAGAGGCATTTATCATTTCGCATAGCTTCCTGCCTCTTCTTAGATTATTTGAAAAAATGTCATTCTCTTCTATTTTCCACTTACTCAGTTTCTTACACTTCCTTCTCCAGTTAGACCTTTACCTGAGAAGATCCTTTGCCTCTCACTTTGCCTTTCTTAATTCCTATGTCCCATATTATCTATACCTGATAGCCAGTTGGTATGTAGCCTGTACTTCTTTAGACCCTCTGTTTAGATTCTATAGCTCATATGTCAACCAAAATGTTTGTAAAGGACCAGATAGTAAATATGATATACTTTGTAGGCCATATAGTATCAGCTGCAACTATTCAACTCTTCAGCTGTAATGAAAGCAGCCATAGACAATCAGCAATAAGTGAGCATTGCTGTATTCCCATAAAACTTTTTTACAAAATAGGTGTTCACTGGATTTAGTTTGCAGAACACTGCTATTTCCCAGTGACCCTCAAATATGAGCATGCCTCAGAATCACCTGAGAGGTGATTAATACACAAATTACTAGCTGCTACCCCCAGAGTTAATAGGACAGAGAATGTATACTTCTAACAAGTTCACTTCTCCCTACAAAAAACATGTGCACTGTGCCTACAGTAGAGAATGGGGACAGTGGGCAAATGTGTACCCTCTCATTTCGTAGGAAACATTTTATCAGGCTGCTCAGAACACCCCAGTGAATTGAATAGGCAGTTGCTCTTAGTGTCACCAACTTGATTAAACATTTTTACATTGGCTTTGTCTCTTTTCTGTTTTTGTTCTCTCTGTCCCTTACTCCTGCTCCCTGGAATTACATTTCAAAATGATAAATCTATTCATAGGTCTTTGTTTCACGCCTATTTAGGGAAGAGCCCAGACCAGTAACAGTAGTACCAAGAGTGGGGTTAGAAATTAACTCATGACATATAGTATCAATATTTATTGATTTACCATTGTCTAATTGTGATAATGGGCATGTGGGATGTGAGGCATTGAGTTATAGGATAACTGGGGCACTTAAACAGTGTGGGGAAAACCTTAAATTATATAAATTATGAAATAAGTTGTTAACTGTTTTGGAAAATGATGGACTCAGTCAGCCAACTATCAATTCAAAGACAGCTGTGGAACCAGAGTGTTTCTATTTCAGGGTCAGAGGAAACCCTTCTCCCAGTAGCACCTGGTGAGACTGTGCTAAAAAATGAGTATTTAATTTTAAGAGTGGCAGAACTGCAAAGGAGACTCAGTGTGCAACCCTGGCAAATTTCCTGTGTCAAAATCAGACACCATAAAGATTTGAGTCCTGAAACCAAGGATGAGAACAGTTGGTCACTCAGCTTTTGCATCCTAAATTACTAAAGCTGCTTCAATCTTTTACATGAACAGCAGCCTCCCCCTTCTCCTGATAGAGGAGGAAAAATTACTCTTGCTTAGTGATCCTGTAAACATTCACCTAAGTTTTCTAACTGCATGTGCCCCTGCCTCTACCACCCTATAGTCCTTTCATGCAAAGTAAGAGAACTTCAAGGCTCAGTGTACCCCAAGTAAGAAATAGAGTTGCTGCTCTTTGGAGACATAGCTGACACATTGAGTAAATATACAGTTTTGGCTAATCTATACTCATGGTAATTGGTAAAATATGTGTGTGCATGGATCTCTGGAGTCTTACACTAGTTGGAGAAGGGGAAGAGATAGAAGTTTTGACATGTGAACTCTCATTGTTCTCTTGAGATTCAATATTCTGGCAAGATTTCCTGGTCTAAGTAGGTGGATCTTTGAAGCTGGGACATGATGACTGTTTATACAGCACATGAAGTGAAAATGATACAGAAACTACAGGGCCTAGTACAAAGGACATAGTCAGACTCAGGAAAGTGAGCATGTTGTCATGAATTAATGAGTAGCTAGTATTCCAACTATAAGACAGGGACAGAGAGGATTCACTATGGTATTTCTTGGTGTCTCCATTTTCATTGGTACTGATTAGGAGCAGTTTCAGCAACCAAGGCCCAAATAAAGCAAGGTAATTAAAAGACTCATATATGAAATTCAGATCACATTCAAAGCAAGCAACTTAGACCCAGTGAAATGTTGGTGAAGAGTGAGAGAATACTAGAAAAACTGAGGGAGAAGGGAAACGGTAAATATCAATATAGCTTCCAAACTAAGTTGCTACAGTGAGGGCTATAGTTTGTTCTATTAATTGTCTTGTAATGATATTTTTGCCAAGTTTGTGACTGGCTACCATATGAATGTAATACTTTGCTGGATTGGATTCAGTGAAGGTTATTAACATATCTGAGAATGAAAGGGGTTGACTATTTTGAGATCTTTTTGTGCATCACTTAATATTTTTGGCTTTGACTCTTATTTCAGTTATGGTTTTACAAGTTCCCCCACATTATCTTCAAACAGCCTCATACAGGTGCATTCCAAAAGCTCTCAGGTTCTCTTATTTCTTGGCCCAGAGCTTCTCTTATGTAGACACTTATAGAAGTCTGCTCATACATCTGTCTTCATGCATGAGCAACCCAGGAATATGGTTATCAATACAATTACAAGGATCTAGAGGAATCCCAGGTCCATGGTCATATCTTCCACTGTCCGTTTTGACCTTTAGAGAACCAACACTGAGCTTTTCAGAGATGTCAGTTATGTCCATACCTGTGCACTCTTCACTGTCTAAATAAAAGAAATGTCCTGGGACCCAGATATGCAAAGTTGCAAATATCCCATATGGCAACTTTTGGATTAGAGAAAATGGGAGGTAATGAATAAATGTTTCCCTCCTTCCTCTGGATGGAAAAATCTCAGACGTATTTCTTAGTGTATTTTGTGTGTGTGTATCCTGTGAGTTGAAGTACCTGCCATCTGTAGTAGTGAGTAACTCAACAATGCCCCCTCACATTGGCTTTTTCTTTTCTTCTGCTTGACTTTACTATTCATAATTTCTATTTTCAGTATATAAACTTTTATATCAATATCTGCTTTGAGAGGAATTTAGTCTGTGCAAATCAGAATACTCAGATTTCATCCCAGGATTAAAAGGAATGAATGAAGCATGTTTGATTACTTATCCTAGCAACCATCAAATATGGTGGAGACTAGGAAGTTCCAATCTTTTAGATACTTTAAAATGCCAAAGACACCATATTGAAAGGAACTGCTGACTGAAAAAAATATCCCCACAGGGTAAATACGTTACAAAATCCTATGTTGTGTTCCCATGCTACACAGAATGAATCATAAATTCAGATGCAGGTGTGATGGTTCCACAAAGCTGGCAATTCAGTGATACATTCAAAAAGATGGATTAGGTTATCTCATTTATCTTTGAATATTTTAAATGTGTTAAAGCAAAGCTGACTTTACTTGAATCCTTTGGTGCCTTTCCAATTAACAGCCAAAGATAGGCCTTGATGGAAGCATAATATTGCTTATTAGTAACTCTAATCATTATTCTAAATGTGGTTGCTTTTTGTCAATTATAGTTCCTTAGGGGCCAATTCAAATCACTGTGTAAAGAAGGCTTAGAAGAACAGTACAATTTAAAGTACTACAGTGACTTTTATGTTGATTGAGTTTTTCATTTTCAATTCTTTCAAAGCAAATAATTTTGACATTAGATCTGATTTTTCTTTTTTTTGTTGTTAAGTTTTTAAAATTAGAGTTTAAAGTATTCTAAGGACTCTTTGCAAATATATTACTGACTTGATTACCAAGATTAGTAAGTAATAAAATGACTTAGCATCAAAGAATGTTAGGAGTGAACTAGAGTCTTAACAATGACCTAATATATATCCTACATGGTTTGAAAATTAAGTTTGTGAACTTATTCTAGAAAAAGTGTTACATGCCACATTGCTGAATACCACTATGGTTACCTTCGAGATATTCCCCTTGGGAAGCTATGCACTGATGTCAGGGCCTAAGGGTTCACCCTTCAAAGCAATTCTGGAACTCTTTCTGGAATGACCATCAGAACCTTCATTGCATTACTCTTAATGTCCTGAATGTCATCAAAATATCCTTTTTTAAATATTTTCTTTATCTTCTGATAAAGAAATAAGTAATTGGGATCCAGATTAGATGAGTTGGGGAAATGTTCCAAAACAACTATTTGTTTACTGGCTAAATACTCCCTCACAGACCGGGCCCTGTGAGCTGCTACATTGTCATGACACAAAAGCCATGAGTTACTGGTGAAAAGTTCAGGTTGTTTTCTTGTTTTTCACACAGCCTTTTCAGCCCTTGCAAACAGTCAACTTGGTTGACTATCCAGTTGGTAACAAATTCATAATGAACAATACTTCTGATATCAAAAAGGGTTATCAACATTGAATGGACTCTTTATGTAGACTGACAGAACTTTTTGGGTCATGGAGAATTGGCTTACTTCCATTGTGAAATTTGACACTTTGTTTCAGGGTCTTATGAGTATATCCATGGTTCATCACCAGTGGTAATACGGCCCAAAACATCATCTTGTCTCTCCAAAAGGTCTTGGCAAACTTCAGCTCTCCTTTGTTTTTGTTCATCAGTGCACACCTTCTGGACCATTTCTGAAAACACCTTTCTTATGTCAAGATTTTTCAGTGAAGATTTTTCTATTTCTCTACTGATGTTTACTTGGTCTGCTATGCTTCTCACAGTCTGTCAATGATTTTGCCACAGAATTGGACAAATTGTTCCAATGTTTTCATCAGTTCTGCTCATTACTGGATGCCCTGGCCTCTCTTCATCAGTGATGCTTTCTCTCTCCTCAGAAAGACATTTTATCTATTTGTACACTGCTATTTTTTTCATGGCGTTGTCCCCATAAACTGGACTAACACGCATGTCTCTGATTCCATTTTCACTCTTGCCTAGTTTAACAAGAAATGTAATGTTTGTTTGTTGCTCTAATTTAAGCTCTGACATTCTTGCAATGGCTCACAAAAACACGATAGCAACAATAAGGAATGCCACTCAGCAAGACACCAGCACATGTTGACACAAACACAGCTGTGAGACACTGATATACCAAGGTTATGATACCTTACCAAGTTGTTTGTACAGTGCTGACAACATAAGCACATGATGGCAAGTTTGTGAACTTAATTGTCATTCCTGGGTGGTGGCAATTCAGTAAAGGCAGGGTGAGATAAGATAACTTGGGAAAGCCAGGATGGCTCAGCGGGTTAAGCACTCGCTTTGAAGCCCCAAGGACCGAAGATCGAATCCTGGCTCCGGCCCAGGTGGACCCACATGCTGAACTGGAGTGTGCTTCCCGAATGCAGTGAGGCCTCCAGTTCAGTTCAAAAAAAAAAAAGTTAAAAATAGATAACTTGCCAGTCCTGAGGCTAGAACCCTGGTCTTTTGACTGAAAGTCAATCTCTTCCATCTTTGAAAACTTTTTTGAAAATTATATTTATTTTCTCATTAAAAAAAAATAGGGAAAGCTGGGATGGCTCAGTGGGTAAAGCGCTCGCTTTGAAGCCTCGAGGACCGAGGATCAAATCCCGGCCCCGGTCCCTGCGGACCCACATGCTGAACTGGGGTGTGCCCCCAGTTCAGTTCTTGCCAGGACCCATGTGGGAGGCTCCCGGCCCAGTTCCTGCCCTGCGCAGCCCTGTGCCCGCTTGTGGAGTGAAACTATATGGAAAACTAATGTCAACTATGGAGACTGCTCTGGGTCCTCCCCCTTCTCTCTGTCTCTCTCTGTCTCTGTTTCTCTCTGTCAAAAATCAATAAAATAAATCTTTAAAAAAAAATAAATAAATAAATAATTCTTACGGTTTTCCCTGCTTTTTCCTTGAAGAAGCTACTAAAATGAATAAAATATCAGAAAATTGAGAGCAAGAAAGAGGGCTGCCATGACTCTAAATGTGCTCCATGTAAAAATAAATTTCAGATACCTTCTCATTGGCTAGAACTGATCTTAGAAAAGAACAAGGTTCTTGGAGGCATGGTATAGAGATCATGTTTCTGAAGGAAAAATCTATTCATGGAGATATTTATTCCTGGATGTATTCGTGGTCACTCCATTGCCATTCTGTGTCTAATTGACTTCCCCTACATGAATTAGCCTGTTATTCATTACAATCTATTTTACCTCATTCATTCAGTCCCCACTTCCACTTCACATTCTGATCTACCCAGTCACGGTGAACAGGTCTGTATGAGCAATTTTAGTACAAAGGAAAACGTGCATCCAGATAAATTTTGAATCTTTCTTCTTTAAATATAGAAAAGAATCTGAATATGCAGGTTCAATATCAATCAAGAGATGACAAACAACCCTGGAACCTAGTGATTTGAAGCAATAAAAGTTCATTTTTATTCTGTTCCTCTGTTCTAACTGTTCGATATAACCAGGTTATCAGGTGGGTATGAGGGAAAGGGAGAAATGCACATTTTAGTCTTTCAGGCTGACAGAGGCTCCCAATTAACATATGTTTTGTGAAGAAAAAGGTTGCAAATGAGAACATGATGAAATGCACACAATTTCTTAAAGTTTTCTTAAATTTCCAAGAAGTGATATTTTGCCTACTTTCCAAGGGGTAGGAAAGAAGAGGCAGACATACTTTATAAATAGAAGAAATGACCTTCAAAACTCCCTATGATCCCTCTCCTACTGCCATTCCTAGGAGAGGCTATATAGACAACCTTAAGTTCTTGTTCCACCTCTTATGACCCATTCTTCTGAGCCTGCTGTCTTTCTTTTCTTAGCTTCTGTCTGTCCTCTGTCTTATATTCCTCCTAGAATGATTTTTTCTAGCACCTGTGTATTTGGCAAGTGTCTAATATTCATTGTCTAGATTGGTTTAATGAAATCTCCAGATGCTCCTTTTAGAAGATCAGCTACATTCAGCCCACTGGCCAACATCACCTTACCTTTGAACTCACCCCGAAACTCACCCAGGATCCCAATTTACGGACAACACCTCAGGCTTAAGATTGAACCACAGGATCATGCTGGAATTGAGAGAAAAGCGGTAGAATGAGACTGGCCTGAAAAAGACCTGAATCACAGCAATCATATAAAGAACATGAATAACTGAACCGATTTGGAGAGAACCAGAAATACTAAGAGGAAGAAATATTTAAAGTTTAGATTTATTGTCTTTCTACTTATATGAGAGAAAAATATGTATAAAATATAGATATCAAGAAGTTATTAATGGAAGGGATTTCTGAGAGTTGATTGACTTGCATATTTTCTTAGAATGCTATTATGTAACAAGTCACAAATTCATAAGATGAGATTAAAAAGTAACATTATAAACAGAATCCATAAGAATTTGTCGTAAAATACCACTCACAAAAAAATTCCCTTCCAGGCCTCACTACATTGGTTGGTAGGAAAAGCACTGACAACTGAGCATTTGGTTCCAGGCTCTGTTCAAATCTCTAATTACTGGGATAAACTTAGAAAAGTTAGTTTGCCCTTCTGGGCCTCATATTCCTCATCATGGATGTGTAAGTGAGAACATTAGGAAAGCCTTATTTCCTCAGAATTAAATCTTCTTAAATGGGTCTAAGGGGTAAGATCATAGTAGAATCCTACTTCAATTATTTTATTGAAATTTTGGGCATGACTCCTCATCCTTTCTCTTAAGTAACAGACCGTCCTGTTCAAATATTTTAGGTGTTAAAAAGCCTGCACTATTTTATTGTTGTTGCTGTTGTTGTTATTTTTATTATAAACAAGAGTGTAGACTGTTCTTTTTTCCAAAGAGATTTCAAGAACAGCTATACCCTGTTTGAGTCACCACACTCAACTTCACACAAAGGAATAGATATGCTTAAAAAATGGGTTTGTAAAAATGCTTATTAGTGCATGCTAATGAGAAACACTGATCCCCACGATAGTTCTCAGTCAGGCATTAGCCCAGCCCTGAGAGCACAGACATCCTCAGAGTGTGACTAGTCAAGGTGTGTATCTTACAGCCTTTTACCCCAGGTGTTCTCAGGTGGCTGGGACATCTGTGTGAAAACCATCTAGGCTAGATCAGAAGGTCACATTCCCAGGCCATACGATTTGCTGAGTGAGATGATTTTCTGGTCTTTGTCTCCTCACTAATTAAACAAAGGGGTTAGATCAGAGCAGTGATTTTCCAACTCCCAATTTATTAACTGGATAAAAATGAAGCTGCTTGCTGTTCCCTCATGAAATATCAGCACGATGACTCACCAATGGATCAGTAGGGTGTCACTGAACACAGTTAACAATTCACTGAGTGTGTTCTGAGTCTCTAAAGATGTAAACTTCTAAGGCCATTGTCTAATTACAGTAACCAAGACTCTCTGTGGATGGTCCTAGAAATTCTCAGGCTTCAGAATAGATTCCTATGACTGCTTTTTCTTTCTTTATTTTTTAATAGTTAAATTTATTGGGGTGACATGGATTGATATCAATTATATTGTTTCCAGGTGTACAATTCTACATGACCTTGTCTATACATCGCATTATGTGCTCACCACCCAGAATCAGCTCAGTTTCCATAACCATATATTTGATTCCCCCTCTGTACTCCTGCCCCCCACCCAGCTCTCCCACCTACCTGCCCCCTCACCCTCAGGTAACCATTAAACTATTGACTGTGTCCATAAGTTTTTGTTTCTTTGTTCCTTTCACTTTTATATTCCACCTGTAATTGAGGTCATGTTACTTGATTCTTTCAGTCTGACTTATTTCACTTAATAAGATGTTTTCAAGATCTGTCCATGTTGTCACAAATTGCTGTATTTCATCTTATTGTTGAGTAGTGTCCCATTGTATAAATGTACCACAACTTCTTTATCCAGTCATCTATCAAAGGACACTTTGGTTGATTCCAAGACTTGGCCACTGTGAACAGTGTTGTGATGAACACTGGGGTATGTATATCTTTGCAAATTAAGGTTTTCAGGATTTTTGGGTAGATACCCAGGAGAGGGATTGCTGGATCATATAAGAACATGCAAAGAAACAAGTTTCTGCTGAGAGTACTTTTGAAGTTCATGTAGGAGCCAGGTGAGGATGACAGGAGTGGAAATACTGAAGTGGGATCAGATCCTGGTGATATGTTGAATTATTTTTAATGATTTATTCTAAGAATAGGCAAGTCTCTGCTGGTATTACAATGAAAGTGTAAGGAAAATATGTGGATAAAATTTTCCACATGCACTTGTGTTTCACAAAACCCAGCTTCACACAGGAGAGGTTTGGTCTCTTGATCTATTTCTGGGTTTTCAATGTGCCTTAAATTAACCCTGGCCCAATTGACCACAGAATTCTAGGGCAAAATGGTCAAGAATCCCCTTGATTAGATTTCAGTGTGAGTCTTTTTGTTCCAGTTCAGACAACCCATTACTGAGTTTCCCAGTGAGAACCATAACACATAAACTAAGCTCCCTGCATAATGGAAAGCATTCATTTCCCCCTGGAGACAACATAGGACAATTCTTTGTGGAGGAACTATTAATAATATATTATTTACAAAGTTGCCTCCTTGTGCTTTTGGAAGAATTGACCTCTGAGTCCTGTAATTACCTCTACTCCTTTCTCCATTATTGTGCTAGATGCTCTTGGTTTGTTTCCATCCACATAAGTCTAGCCTGCCATTTCAGGACCAACACTTCTGACTAGAAATCGTTGTTCTTTGTCACCCAGACTTTGTGGTGCCAGGTCCTTTTGTATTCTTTTCTCTCTCTGTACAAAGGTGATGAAAAGAGGAGTTGCTGATTTGTCCTGCTCATGACACAATCATTTATTGATCATATTTCTACCAGCAAATTCTAAGTGTCGTGCTTCTGTTATAACACGTGACAATACTTGTAATCAATTAAGTGGAATTGGCATCTGAGACAAAAGCAGAAAGTGAAAAGTCCATAACATTGTTGAGAGGCTTTGGAGCAAATGAGAACATGGGATAGACAATGGGTTATCTTGGATAGAAATAACTCCAAAATGAAAGGCAAGTGTGCAGAAGCAAAAGGGGAAGGCAAAGAAAAACTGGCTAATTGCCCAGGCTTGCCTCTGGCCAACTGTATACCCAGTGTAACCAATGCAGGTACTTTGGAACACAGAAATATTCCTGTGATGGCAAGAGTTGCAGGGTATTGTGAACTTCAGCCTCATACAAATCACTTTCTTTCTACATCTCCAAGTCTCCAGTTTTTGGCTCACAAGTTACGTAACATCTGACCCACACCAGACCCTAGCTGCCTCCAAGCCTCACAATAGAAATCAGCAAATCATAAAATGTGCCTATGAGAAAGAACCTGATTTTGGACAATGTTCCATGCTTAGGGGGCTTTGTATAAGGTGGCAGCTGCAGATAAATTCAGAGACTGGAAGCTTGTCCAGAGTATGTAATTGAGTTTTAACTGAGTCCTGGAGAAAATTATCCACCTTCACTGATTAATGTGATATGAGCCACTCTTTAATAATCAGATCCTCTCTCTCCTTTTTTTTTTCTTTTCTTTTTTGAGTTCTTGTTGAAATATAATTTACTGACATAGGTCAGGTTCCTCAGAAACCCTAAGATTCTAACACAATTGTGTGGATGGCTTATTGGGATATACCTTTTAGGAGCAATAGTTCCCCAAGTGTAAGATAAAGATTTCCCAATGGGAGAAGTTGAAATGTGAAGACGTGATAAGAACAGCTTTAGCGCATATCATGGTGTTGACACTACAGAGTTAGCCTGAACTGAGGTGAAAGTCTCGATCGATGTACCCATGTATCAACCAGTCAGAGTACAGGCTGCCTTATGGGATGAAGTACAGACTTATGAAAAGTTGTCCCATTTAGCTGAAGGCAATTTTCAGAGAGCAATGCAGCTATGAGTCTTAGCAGCACACTTCAGAGAAGCTGAGAAAATGTGGCTCAACTCTAAGACAGAATGTCAGCCCCGAGTGCCCTCCATGGTGACGATTAGTCTACTCTTACATTTTGATCCACTTATTTGATGGTGCAAATTTATCTCTCCTGGAAACAACTGCTCTGGGATTCTGATTCATTTTGGTTCTTGGGAAAATTTACAAAAGGAGGGTTACAAGGTTCTGTAACTGGACTGTGAGCCAATAATTGATACTCATCTCTTTCTTCTATTACCCTTTTAGATTTCTCTCATCCTATCTAGTATCTCTTTTGATCTAGGAGGCTTATTGGGTAGCACAATCTGTGGCCTTATTACTGAGACACCTGCATGCCTGGACACCTATTCCTTCAAACACAATCTAACAAGATTCGTGGGATGCAGCTCTAGCAATGTAAAGAAACATACATAGCTTTCATGTTTACCTTAGAAAAGAAGAAATTCTAAATCAAATGCTCCAAGATTTTACTATAAGAGAACATAAAAAAGAGGAGAGGCCAAATCCCGAATAATTGGAGATAATGAAATAATAAAGACAGAAATGGAATTTATTGAAATAAAAAATTGATATACAATACAGAAAGTCATTATAACCCAAGATGGTTCTTTGGAAAGATTAATTGATGTAATTCTATTTACTTCTATTGCTAAGTTGAGCAAGCAATAGAATTACATAACTATAGTATTTTTTTTTCAAGAAAAGTTAAGTCATCTCAGTTATCTTTTCACTAACATTTCATCTTTAAGTAAGTAAATGAAAACCCACAAATCTCATTCAAAACTCATAATAAAACTATTTTTGAAACTTATGAAAACTTGGATGCTAACATCCACCTTTTTATAGCCCCAAACCACCAGTTTTCCTGCCTCTTCAAATGACCCTTTATATGTGGGAGCTGTTTGAAATTGTGGGTTGTTCTTTCCAAAACTGTTTTATTATTAGGACTTCCTGTTGGAACATGTGGGCAGAATTACTTAAAACAAAACAAACAAACAAAAAAAAACACCTTTACTTTTTCATTTAATGTCTTACACACTCTAGTTTTAAGTGCATTCTCTAAGTTATGACTATTGCTTTGGACAAAATAACGTGGGAATATAGACTTAGTCTAAACTAATAATAAAAATTAAAAGAGTTTGGCAGGAGTCCCAGAAAGCCCTCCATATACATTTTTTTTCAACCTTCAATGGCCCCTGAGATTCTATCATGTATGATCATCTTTTTCATTCAGCTTTTATATACACTTAAAATGTCTCTAGCATGATTAAACTAAGATACTATTAACCTTTTTGAGTCTAGAAATATGGGAGTGTTTTAAAAATAAACTTTACTTTTTAAGACAGTTTTAGATATGTAGGAAAATTGAGTAAATAGTACAAAGTTTCCATACATAACTCCTACCCAATCCTGCATACGATTTCTCCTATTAGTTACACCTTACCTAATGGTACATTTCTTACAATTAATAAACTAATATTCACATTTTTAATAGACTAAGGTCTATACTTTATTCACATATTCTTTGTTTTTATGTAATGTCTTTACCACATTACATTTAGCTGTAAGATCTATTCAGGCTCCTTCTAATTATGACCGTTTCTCAGATTTTTGCTGTTTTAATGACATCAGCAGTTTTGAGAAATTTTCATCAAGTATATGAGGGCTGTTCAGATAGTATCTAGCCATGTAATATGAAAAATAGGGGTATTTATGACTGGATTTTTTCTAGGAAGTCCTCGTATTATAGGATGTCCTCTCACTGGAATTGTTCTAATGTCTTTATCATTATTAGACTGGAGTTATGGTTAGGGAAAGAAGATCACAGAGATAAAGTGACATTTCCGACACCTTACATGAAGGGTACAATATGTCTACAGGGTGTTACCCTTGATCACCTGACTGAAGTAGTGTTTGTCAGGTTTCTCCACCAGAAAGTTGCACTTTTTTCTTCCCATACTGTGGTCTTTAGAATTAACTCACTGTGCTCAGCTCACACTGAAGATATGGGGAGTTATACTTCCCCTCCTTAAGGGTGGAGTACCTACATAATTTATTTGGAAGCTTTCTGCATGAGTGATTTGGCTCTTCTCTCTCATTTATTGATTTAGTCAATCATTTGTTTATGTTATTATGAGATCATGGCTATTTATTTTCTACTTTGGTTGTGATCCAATGTCATTTTACTTTGTTGCTCAAACTCTTCCAGCTTTGGAAATTGGGAATTCTCTCCATTGGCTCCTCTGTCACTTGCAGATAGCCTTATTATTGTTCACTGTTGTTGTCATTGTTGGAGCACTTCCTTATTTTCTTATACACAATGCTCCAGAGTCATCCTGTATATTTCATCTCCCAGTCCTACAATCAGGCATCTCTCCATGGGATTCCATGTGACTAGTAAACTGCTACCCATCTCACCAGTCCAGTGTTGGGTGCCATGTGCTCAGCCATCTCACATATTTTTGAGTGGAGGAGCCTTTCTTCACCAATGAGGTCAATAGGGGGTGATCAGAACAAGTACTATCTAAAAGGAAGGAGAATGAAGCAGGAACAGAAGCTATTAAAGGAGAATGTAGAGAGGCTGCATTTTGTCTTTAAATGCCTAGTTCTTTTAACAGTTAATTTTACAACTGTTTTTTGTGGTTTTTTTTTAGATAAACTGACCCAGTAGGGAAAAAAATTATTATTTTCTATAAATGGCATGCTTTTATTATAAACTTAGTACACAAAGAAAGTCCTTAGTAATGTCAATGAACGTTTTATTTTTAAGTGAGGCAATTAATGAAATAGAAGAAATAGACAGATGTCAAATTGGATAGGGAGATAATGGATTTTCCAAAGACCATTCTAAGTGATTAAGCCTTTTATCTTGAAACATTGAAGCAGAATTGTGAGTACTTTATCCTAAGGGCTCTGTTGAATTTCCCTTAAATGAACAATCGCTAAGGTATGCTGAAATGAATAGAAGTACTTGTTAAATAAGACCAATACAGGGCCTGATCCAAGGAATGCTTGGATGGGTAAGCAGGCTAAACATGTTGAGAAGCAGGTTAAAGGCATTCTGTTAGTTAAATAGGTAGGTAGTTATATAGGAATGTAGGTAGGTAGGTAAGTAGGTATGTTTTATTTTGTTCTGAAGTCCAGGTTTGTGATAATCATTTATTTCATCTCAAAATCACCCAAAGACACTGATTTTGTAGAACTGAAGACTTTGGATTAATACACTGAGTATAATTCCTTTTTTTAATAAAAAAATAAACAGAAAAAATTATTAAATTTTCTATGGTTTCTCCTTTTATTTGATTTTTTTTAAAATGAAAGAAAATGTCACCAAATAGAAGATTCCAAAGTCTATTCTTTTTACTCATCCTCATTAATGCAATATTTTAGCCACCACCTTTCTTTTTATCTTTTTTCTTTTTTTAGTTAAGGAAAGGAGGAAGTATATGAGAAACAAGCAACAATGGACAGTTTTTAGTGAAATGAGAGCATGATGAGACTTACACTAGATAATATCCTTTTTCTTTTTTTAATAACTCTCCTAAAACTCTCTTCTATGCTTCCTAACTCTTCATAAGTATTAACCTATCCTTTTGCCCTCCTATAATGTTGTCTTTAAATCTCTACTAAAATAAAGTGTGTTATCCATATATCAACTCTTCTGACTCATCTTTATTTCCCTAGGATAGTGGCAAGCTCTATGTAGTCATTCAAAAATATTTATTGGATTGAATTAGCATGCTATTTGTTGCCAGTGAGGTACAGGGACTCGTGTTCCTCATCCTCCACTAAGCAAGAGTTTTAGTCACTTGCATCTTCAGCTACAGCACCATTCAGAGATCATAGGGCCAACAGGGATATTACCTCAGAGACAATTTGAGGCCATTGGCTCAGAAAGAAGTCATCTCACCTCAAACCTGAAGGAGAGAGAATGAAAGGGCTTTGTCCCTGTAAATTACTGTAATGGTAACTGGTTCAGTGCCTCTTCAATTTAGAACGCGCCCTTGACTTGGCCCCTGACTTGTATCTGACTTTCAGAATACCCAGATACAAATGATCTTGTTCTCTGCCCTTCTTTGTGCCCCACTCACTAACCAAGTCCAGTTGGATATCTTTTCCTTGCTAAATCACTCTCTGGGCTGTAGCTGGAGATTTCAAATTAATGGAAGTAGAGTTGGCTTGTTAGATTGAGTCATTTTTGTCAAAACTAGCAGCTATATGAACTTTTCAGCAGTTTTCAATTTCTTTCCTCACATTTCTTCTAATTATATCAGTAATGTCTTGTAGAGTTCTATTACCATTTTTGCTTTATTTTCTAATTTGCTTTCCCCTAATTGTGCCGAGGCATGCTTTGCATCCAATCATTCTTTTTAGTTCCTTCAATTCATGGGACCTTCGTCTTAACAAGGGAAAGGTTTTAAATCTGTAAGCATGCCTTGAGGGGACTACTGTGGTTGAACTCACCCCACTCAAATTGAAATGGGCCTCTTAGGAACAGAGAAGGAGGTAGCTTGAGGTGGAGGAAAAGTTAACATGTAAATGCTAGTGGGATTTCAGAAATAGGTACCACAAATCAGTCCTACGTAAACGGTTCCCACCTGAAACCCTTCACTAGTGTTCCAGTCCTCAGCCTTACAAAGCTTTGCACTTGTTCAGATGCTGTTTGCACCAAATGTGATCAGTTATACCTCAATGTGAATGCCTTTCACACAGCATTTTCCCAAAGCCTGTTTTAGAAGTGGAGAGGGACTATTTATTATAGTTAGCTGTGTACCTGAGGCATTTGGGGATGGTTCCCCAGAGATGAGATAAATAGAGCAAAGAGGAGTAGCTAGAATGTCTGGAAAATAAAACTCAAGTTTTTCAGGAAGAATGGCCCGGCATCTTCATGTTGTTTAACTTCTCTATCCTATTCTTCCACTGGAACCACAGCAATGCCTAAGACTGAAGAGATTAATTTTCATTTAGTAACCAGTTTTTAAGAATGGGACTAGTTTTATGCAAATTACCCTGGAATTAAGAACTCTAGAGTTTTCTCCTATCCCACATGAGGTAGGTATTTTGAATTTCAAGCAACCAGTGTTTCCAAAAGGCACAAAATATCATTCTCTTCACTCTATATTGCTCTGTATGGATAACTTACTGCAAGTTCTCCTTTCTTCTTTGTGTAGTGGTTGTCACCGAGGTCAGCCTCTCTCAGTCTGTCCAAGTGTTTTAATGTTTTACTTTAGAGATGAGCAATTATGGATTTTATCCCAAATCTATTAACTTGAGATGCAAGCATTTATACTTTTTAATCCAATAAAAAATTTCTCTAAATCAGTATCTAAATGACTCAAATATTTCTTGCCAGCATAAGTCAACCAGGTTTTTTTGTGTGTCTCCATATAAGATCTAGCTGATTCATATTCTTTGACATTTTTGAAGGAAGAACAGGCTTTTTTGAATTCATGAGTGGGGTCCTTGGCTGGATACTTTCCTTGTGTGAATTCTGACCCTCCACAGTTCCCCTTTCTCCAGTACATAATTGCAAGCTTTACATTGCTCCCCTCTGATGGTAACTTCTAAAAATTGCCTCTATTCATTCACCTGCCTTCTTTCAATAGGGCCCGGTGAGAGTCCTTGCTTTGTTGGATTCCATCCACCATCAGGCTAAGGAGAAAATGGGAACATTTGTGTCTGCAGTTATGAGAAAGTAACTTGAAACAACCTGTCTCCAAAGGACTTTTGACTCTCATTTCTCACCACCACCCCAGCACAGAGGCACCAGGAGACCTTACTTAGTAGGACAGCCAAGCACTCTACTCAGGAGCAATTACAAGGTCATAGCTTCCCCTTCACCTCCTTCTCAGTGCTTCTCTTAGTGTCTGCAGCCTGCAGGGCAAGTGGAAAGCACTGGAGAGGTTGCCAAATTTGAAGAACCCTTCCGCTGCAAGCAAAACATTTCATGTATTTTATTTGGAAATAATTTACTGCTTAGAATTCAGGCTTGCTTACATGCTGAATCATTTTCATTATGTAACCCAAGAAATAACACCTAATTGGAACGCCTGTAAACCTCTTCTTTGGATGGGACTGTGTCTTAGGCTACAAATAGCTATTGGTGAATTCCCCATAGAGAAGTTCAAGGAATTACAAAAGTGCAATCTTACTTTTCATAAAGAGCAGTTTAATGCCATAGTCGGTCATATTGATTTACTAAAAAACTAGGTCTGAGCACCAATTATTCAGAGATGCATTTACCAAGCAGATAAACGCAATCGACACAGGTTGTTCCCATGTCTTGGTGGCTGTAAATATTGCTATATTTATATACACACATAGGGGTGTGTATATATTGAAAACATTTATAAGCTGATGTCTTAGGTTACTACTGCCTGATACAATAGGTAACATTTGACAGAAGCAACAGACTAACTAAAAAGCTTGAGAAGAAAGGCTGGGGATAAAATATTTCTACGGGTTTTCAAAAGGCCCTGGACCTCGGGGGCATGCCTCTCATGTAGAAAGCCCCAGCCGGGTTCCTGCCCTGAACAGACCTGGCCCACCTGTGGAATGAAACTATGTATAAAACTCATGATGTGCAAATATGGAGACTACTCTGGGCCCTCCCCCTTTTTGCTCTCTCTGTGTCAAACAAACAAACAAACAAAAGAAGAACAATAAAAATAACATATTTCAAGGACACACCTATGTGCACACAACAATACACAATAAATAACACAGTATATCAACATGTTACATATATGAACTATAAGTCCTGAAGTTAATCATTCTCTTAAGTGTTGTCAGTATGGAGATAGAAACAATTATAAGATTTATTAACTGGTTATAAATTGTCAGGCATTGAGATCAGATAAGAACTTTTGGTTTACTGTTTTCACAAATTTCATAACACTGTGAGGTAGCTAAAATAAGACCATTTTACTGATGGAATATGGAGCAAAGAGTGCTTAATTAACTTTTCCAAATTTCTAAAGATGCTCTCAGTAGAGCAAGGCTTTATATTCAGACCCAATGAGGGTAGTCTAATTTGTTAAACTAATCTACTTAACACTGTTACAATTGCATTATGCAACTCTGCAATATATGTATATGAAAGGCAATTTAATTTGTATTTCATGTACAACCTTAGAAATTTCTTAGCAAAGAAATTCTTCATATTCAGAGACAATAATCTCTTTCTAACAAATGCCTTCATCCCAAACACACAGAAAACAAGGAAGATTTTGTTATCATTCTCAGTTCCATAAACTATAATAAAAACATTCTTTTGACTTTGCTTCACTAACTGGCCTGTACCCTATTTTTTTTCTCTAATTCTTGACAGCAAAAACTCCTTGAAAAAGTTGTTTATCTCATTTTCTCCAATTCCTTTTTTTCCAATTATTTCTTAAAGTTTTTTCAATCAAGCTTTTATTTCCATCTTGGCAATGAAGTTGTTTCATGGTCACCAGTTTTCCCCACATTGCTAAATTCAGGGTCAGTGCACAGTCCTCACTTAATTCACCATGTGACCACTGATTTTTTTTTTCCTTTTGACAACTCAGATTCCTCCCTTTTCACTCTCTTAATTTGGATTTCAGAAGTCCACTCTTGTTTATCATTTTTCATACCTCATTAGTCACTTCTCAAGTTTTTATTCATTCCTCATCACCCTTGTTTCTTAAAACAAAATACCCTAGAGTTTAGTTCTTATTGTTTTACTTTCTCTATCTTCATACACTATGCTTGGTCTTTTATAGTCTGAAGGCTTTATCTACTATGTTAAATAACCCTAACTCCAAAATTTATCCCTAACTAAGCCATTTCTGAATATTATACCTGTATAGCTAATACCATGTCAAGTGACATAGAGGGGTTTTGTAATGTCTACAGAGATAATATTAAGGAAACTAAAATTAAATCAGCTTTTTATTGTCATCACACCCTGGCAATTCTATGATAGGTCATGATTAAATATTTTGCTACCAAAAATATTTCATTGGTCGAAGTGCTAAATGATGGCTTGCACAGTTGGTAGATGCCTCCGTCATTCTGTCTTTGGTATGCCACAGCATAGAGCCAACTACACACTAGATATCTCTATTTGGATATTTACTGACACAACACACAACAATGCCTAAATCTAAACTGTTGCCTCCAAAATTTTCTCTATCCACAATCTTTTTTTTCATTTCAAGTAATGGGCAACCAATTAAAGCCAAACAGTTCAGCCATCCAGGACTCTTTTTTTTTTTTCCTTCTCTTATAGCCCTTATTGAAGTTAGTAATATATTATCTGATTCTTATACTCAGACATATGTTCTTCTACCTGGAGAGAAGAGATCTTCTTATTTCTGTTGTGCTGTGTTTGTGGTTATTCCCCATGATACAGCATATCTTAGTACATATTTTTAATTAAATTAATAAAATATCTATGAAAATCCTTTGTTATTATCTTTAAAATCTTGCAATCTTGAGCAATCACATCACCACATTTTGAGCAACCTATGGTGTGATTTGTCTTTTTCTTTAAAGTTTATGTAGCTATGCCTTATTCTTTAAAAAGTCACTTATTCAAATGACTGATTTTTTTTTTTAATTAAAGTGTTGCTATTTTGTAGCTTCTAAATATGGGCCTGTTTTCCTCATTGCTATAGCTGATATTTCTTTCTATCTCTAGTAAAAATTATGTACTCAGTTCTCATTAGTTAATCAATTAAATATTGTGTATTTGTCAGATTGGAGAAATATCAAGAGCCAAGAGATAAATGTTATGGTATTTTTAAAGATTTATTTTTATTGTTTTTGACAGAGAGAGAGAGATACAGAGGCAGAGAGAAGGGGGAGGGCCCATAAGAGTCTCCATAGTTGCATATCATTGGTTTTTCCACATAGTTTTATTCCACAGGTGGGCGGGGCTGCACAGGGCAGGAACTGGGCTGGGGTCTCGCCCCGGTGAGAACTGAACTGGGGGCATTCCCCAGTTCAGCATATGGGTCAGCACGGGCCGGGGCTGGGATTTGATCCTTGGTCCCCAGGGCTGCAAAGTGAGCGCTTAACCCAGTGAGTCATCCCGGCTTCCCCTAGGATGTTTTTAAGAATGGAAACACTACATCTTATGGGTGGCCACTCATGAGAAAATTAATGGAGAAGAGAACAAATGAGTTGGGCCTTGGGAACGGCTTAAACCCATTGAAAATAGGCCATTAGCTCCTCTGGAAAGTGACATATTTATCGTCACACTGAAAAATAACAAATATTATACTGGTAAAAACAGGAAGCATAGGGGAGAGCTGGAAAAAATATTTTATAGATATATTGCAGCTATCTTTTATTTAGGGTTTTTATATTACCAAGAAAAGTTTGTGTTTCTACATCTATAGGTTAGATGGAAGCATCTAGATATTATTTGGGGATAGACTTGAGGAACTAAAGGCTTGTGATGAAGAAATGAAGTAAAGGGCATGTGCACATGGAAGTTACTCTTCCTGGTAACTGTGGTGCTGGCCTATACATTTGTACACTATTGATACTGTGCAAAATCTAAATCCAGACCTCCAGCCCAGAGATTTTTCTTGTAACAAAGATCTTTATTTTTAATTATTCATTGTGTCAGCATATAGGCACTTGAATTTTAATAGATCCAAAACTAAACCTATAATTTTTCTATTGAAATCTCTATTTCCAGTTGTATCCCTAGTTTTGTGAATGGCCTCACAAGCTCTTCAGCTAAACAGAAATCTGAAACTCATTGTAGGTGCCTTTTCCTTCTAACTCAGCATATTATAACTCAGTCAATTATAAAGGCTTACAGGTTTTATTTCACATCCTTTAACTATGTTTTCTTCTCTTTATTTTCCTATAACTTTCCTTTATATACTCTCACTTGAATTAGTTAGAAAATATGCTTGCCTCTCATTGTACCTATCCTAAAACTCTATTCCTGACTGCTATCAAAGCTTTTGTAGGAGTTAGTGTTGTGGCTTCCTGCTCATATGACTCTACTAGTTTTTCATTGCTTTCAGTAAGAATGTCAGACTCCTTTATGTGACCTTTCAGTTCATCTGTGATAATGATAATAGTAATAATGATAATAATAATAATATCCAGCTGTGGTGATGATGATGACACTGATAGTAATTACAATGGGCTTAATTATTATATTCTAGGCATTGTTCAAAGCATTTTACACAGCATAATTCATTTTTCTCCTCCCCAAAGTGCTTTTGTAGGGGATATTGTTATCATTTGATGTTATGGATGAGGAAAGTGAAGCACAGGGCACTGAAATAGCATGCCCACATTATACAGCAAGAAGGTGGCAGAGCTGAAATACAAATCCAGGTCATGGATTTCTCCCAGGTATGACCTCACAAGCTTTTCTCAGTTCATATCCCTCCAGCTGCATTCACACTTGGCTCTAACTTGACAAGATTACTGACTGTTCATCAAGCATTGTGTAATGTGGTGGAATGGTCTGTTTCCTACCAGTCTATTGTTTACTACTAGATTGTAAACCCCTAGAAGGCAGAAGCTATGTTTTAAATTTCCTTTTATCCTCTAAGCTTAGCAGACAACCTAAAGACGTTATGGGTGCTTGATACAGTTGTGTCTGCTCTAAGACAGGGTCTGGCAGAAGTAACGCCCCCTT
Source organism: Craseonycteris thonglongyai (assembly GCA_004027555.1). Taxonomy (NCBI): domain Eukaryota; kingdom Metazoa; phylum Chordata; class Mammalia; order Chiroptera; family Craseonycteridae; genus Craseonycteris; species Craseonycteris thonglongyai. Next base: position 48,073 of record PVKE010005534.1, read on the forward strand.
TTTTATGAGCTGGTAATCTATACCAAATCTTTTATTACAAAATCATAAGCATGTAATTCTGTAACATAATGAGATCACACTCAAGCACACTATATGACATTTTAGGTGAAATGCTCAAATTGCTGTCCGACTTGTGCAAGAAATAGCAAGTCATACAATGTTACGGACCCTGTACTTCTTTTAAAACAAATTTTTCCTAACATGATTGCTATATCAGGGTGCTATTTAAGCAAAACATAAATTTTATGCTTGCTTATGTGCAGTTCTCTCCTTGAGAACATGGAAAACGACACCTAAATGAAGCAAGTGGTGTTGACATACACAGCATGCATGCCTCTCACATTTCTACCAGCTACTCTTATTCTTTGTGTGTTATGTCCCATACCCCTCCAAAATCTGATGCTACTATTTTTTTTCAAGATTCGTTTTTATTGTTTTTTGTTTGACAGAGATAGAGAGAAGGTGGGGGTTGGGGGTGGTGGTGGAATAACAGTCTTCATAGTTGCACATCACTGGTTTTTCCACAGATTCATTCCACAGGTGGGGGCGGGTTTGCACAGGGCAGGAACTGGGCCAGAATTTCATTCTGGTAAGAACTGAACTGGGGGCACTCCCCAGTTCATCAATATGGGTCTACATGGGCCAGGGCCGGGGATTTGATCCTCGGTCCCCGGGGCTGCAAAGTGAGTGCTTAACCCACTGAGCCATCCCGGCTTCCCACTACTATTTTTAATACTATTTCAGATAACTCTCCCTCTGCCACTTCACAAAAACTCATAAGCTGCAACCCTTCAAATGCCTATTTTTACAAAGTCCTTCAGGTCTTTCTTAAAGTGTTTGTTGATGTATTCACGTATTTCATAAATATGTGAAATGTGTAAAACATCTACCATTTTTATTAGCTTCCCATCTCTTTTTTTAAATGTGTTACTGATAAAGTTTTTGAGTGTTGCAATGAAGTGAAGAAGAGTACCTATTCAATACCTAATGATTGAGAGATAAATAAAATAATTGCAGTAATATAACTTTAGTAATTATATACATATAAGGATAAGTGCAATATTAATAGTATATAACATTTATTGACAAATTAGTTTGTGCACAGTGCTTACCTTTCTTAGTAGAAAAACATTTAAATTTTTTTTAGAGTCAAAAACCCTAAAAGTTGGGTATCATTCTGTTTTATCAACAAGAAAAGAGTAGACTGTAAAGGCTAATTAGCTTGCCTCCGGTAATACAGCTCCTTGGTGACATTTAGGAGGCAAAAGTCTACCTATGCTTTTTTTTTTTTCTATGTTCACCGATGCTGTTAGAAAACTCTCAGGACTACTTTTGACTTCTTGATTTTTCTTCAATCCTCATAGCTCATTTCTTTTCTAGTCACTTCTGTTTTCTCTTTTAGTCCAAACACTGCCTCTCGCTGTGCCACCCTAGCTCACTGTCACTGTTGTTCATAAATACCTATCAGCTTTACTTACTGTACTATTCACTTGCCAACTATCATGCGTTGTTTTACCTGTTATTCAATGTGTAAATGCCACATTCATATATTCCAGTTGCTTTTTTTAAAAAATAAAGTTTTTATCTTATAATGAAATTACACATAAGAACATATTTCTGGATTGACACATTTTAGAATAATTTAGCATTGTTAACAGTTAATGACATAATGTACTATATGGCAGACACCATGCTACAGGTGCATTTTTTTCTTATGTCTTCTTCAAAAACTATTGATAGTTATTGTGTTGTGTGTGCTTATATGTGTGGGTGAGGGTAATGGATTGTAATGTAAAATACATTTCTTGTCGTGAGTCGTGGTCAAAAATGTTTGACATCCTCGTGACTTAATAGAATGGCAAACCTAGGTCATGTATTTTTATTCAAAAGCAAGTATTTCAGATGCTTGTATTCTCATCATTTTGGTAATTTGGGGTCTTGTAGATGATAATCGTTTTTCAGGCAGGGTTGTTGAACTGTCTTGAGAGTGCAAATGAAATGTCAGTTTGGCTACACACATTCTGTCCCACCTGGCACAGCGCCGGGAGTTCATTGATTTCTGTAATTAAATGAGTTGGAGGTAAATCCCAGGCCTTCGCTGCACGCTAGTCGCTGGTACTGAGGCTGGAATCTTAATAAGCTGTTGAGTATGATCTTGTGCCAGAAAACCAAGGTGTTAGTAGTCTTCCTGATGCTACCCAGCCATGCAGCAATCCAGGGTTAGAATTGCCATATCCTGGACAAAAGAGAGAGGGGGTGAAATAATACTAGATTCAAATAAAACAACACACATCACAAAGTGGTTAACTGAATAAATACAAAATTTGTATTTTTTTTTTCTTTTAAATAAAGCCAACATTGTGGAGGCAATTTTCTTTAGCTTTCTGAATGGAAGGCAGCATAGCAATACAGGCTCTCAGTTTGATTAGAAGAGTAGTCAGTATTTAAATGAAGGAAACCCAGCAGTAAGCATTTTAATTAATTCTCAAAGATGGTAAAGTTCAGGCTAAGCCAACCAATGCCAAGGTCACTTTTGACTTCCTTGAGACAGGCTTAAAAATTATACTATTTCCAAATTTCTTTAGAGAAATAAAATGGGAACACACCAACTCCCAGCGGTATATTGCAGTTAGAAAATAATCTAATTCAGTTTTGAAAAGAAATTAGTACCAGTTTTATTCAATCAATAATAAATTACAAATGTGGGAGATTTGAAGACATTCTTTGGAAAGAACAAAGTCCAAAATCTAAATACATTTTAGGAAGAACTTATTTGAGAATAAAAATTATTTCTGAGTTTTTACTTGCAAGTGGTAAAATTCTGCATCTCTAGGTTTTTTTTAACAGCTGGAAAAAGTGAAAATGGGTTTAAACTTTTGTTAATGCTCTACAAATGCTTATATTATTTAACCTGAAAATTTCAAAATAGAGTTATATTAATAAGAAAATAATATGATGATGGAGATAGTTCAGGAGGTTGAGCTCTTGCCTCACAACTGCGAGGTCCAGGGATCGAAACCCAGCCCTGGCCCGTGCAAACCCATTAGCTGAACTGTGGCACAACCAGTATTCCAAGGTGGTGAAGGTTCTTGCCTCCTATGCAGGAGGCCTCCAGTTCAGTTCCACCATGTGCTGCCCCACATCCCCCTGTGGAATGACACTATGTCACAACTAATGATGTACAATTATGGAGACTGGGCCCTCCCCTTTCTCTCTTTCGCTCTCTCTCGCTCTCTCTCTCTCTCTCTCTCATCATCTCTCCAAAGAATAAAACAAATCTTTACAAAGCAAAAAATATATGTATATGAAAATAAAGAGTGAGGAAAATTAAAATTTAAAATCCAACAAATAAGTTATATACTTACAACATGATGATAAAATACCATGCAAGCATTAAAAAATAAAAGCACTTTGTTACAGATATGTAAATATTTTAATAAACTTCATGGAGTAAAAACACAGGTTATAAAATTATACACAGATATATAGATATAGAATGTATATGCAATGATTTTAGATACATATGCGTATATACATATATATCATATTTGTTTTATTCTTATATATTTATATATATATGACCATGTGTAGAATATATTTGGTAATTTACATCATAGAATGTTAGCAGTAGGTATCTTTAGTAGTGGGATGATAGATGGTGATATTTTGAATTGCTCCATCTTTCAGTGTCTTCAAAATCAATATTTGTGTCTTGTGTTTTTATAAACAGCTTAAAGAAACTCACATTTTAATGTCATTTAAAATAAAACTGAAAATAAAGTGATTTTTTAACAAAAAGACAAATAGCAAATTAAACAGAATTCTAAAATAATATATGTCTAAAATGTATATTTTCTGATAACGTTTCAAGTATGTTAAAATAAATTACATTAAATTATTGCAGTTCTCTGTACAGGGCATTGTGAAAGTAACAAATATAAATATGGAATGTTCATAATCTCAAAGATCTGGAAATCAAATTGATAAAATTTAGGAAATTAACCGATATTAAGCTAAAATGAGTGTGAAGGTATTGTCTTTTTTAATAGTAATTCATTCTGGAAAGGCTAGGTAAATTGGGCTCAAATGTAGGGTTTGCCTACTTAACTGCATTTTTTCTTAGATTGTCTCCTGTAGTTGTTCTGAGGGTATATATATTCTAGAATAAACATATTCATGTTTTTTGACTTCTATCATTCTTTTGAGAAGTAGGCTGTCAGTGTATCATTTCTCACGGATTGCTTTTAAGATCTTCTATCTTTTGTGTTGCACAGTTTTATTACAGTGGGTTTAAATCTCTCATATTTTTCAACTCTGGGCTTTGTATTATGGCTGATTTCTTCTGATATGTCTTGCACACCCTAGTTGTTCATTTAACTGTATCTGATTTCCCACTTAGCCACCAAGTTTTAAATTTTAGAAACAGCATTGATCATTTCTAGAAGTTCTACTTAATGCTCATTCAAATCCAGCTGTTTTTATTGTTGGTTGCAGTTGATAGTATATTGTTTTGAGCCTTCATTTTCTTCTCTGATAATTTAAGTATACACAAGTTACTGTCAATATCTGATCATTGTACTATCTGGAATAGCCTGAGGCCTGATATTGCTATTTATTTAGCCTACAGATACTCAGACCTAGCAGATTATTTTCTAGTATGTTTTAAAATTTAGAATTTTAGGCTTAGAATTGACTTGGATATAACTGCCTTGGTAGCAATATTTAAATACATTTATAGGTTGTTGATAGATGTGTCAGTAGTATAAATTGGGCCTTCAACTTATAGGACAGCAAGCCTGTAATTATGAGTTTTCAGGGTAGGGCTTTTTTTCTTAATTTAGATCCCAGGTTGAAACAAAATTTTTGGTCATGTCTTTCTGCATGGGTTTTTTGTATTTATTCTTTCTCTTAGTGTTACCATCTTTGACAACTTCAACCTTATGTTTTATCTTGCTCAGTTGAACATGTGTACTATTTTAAAATGCAACCCTCTTGGTTACTGTATGCTACAACCTCTTCTCTCTTCTTTTATTCCTGCTCCCACTCCATCAAGACCGTAAAAGCATCAGTACCAACTCATCTCTCTCATGTTCAATTTATCCTCCATCTATTTATATATATAATTTATATATGAAAAATTTAATGCTTAAACAAGGAAGGTTTATTATATGTCATTTATACCTCAATAAAGTATATGAAAAAGGAGACATTAGTTGTACTTATAATTTCTTTAATAGAAGCATGGAAATAAATAGGGCAAACTATACCATATCTCTCTGTCTATTCCTTTCTCTTCCCCTCACCATATAGTTATACTTTATATATATGTATGTATGTATGTATGTGTGTGTATGTATGTGTGTATATATATATATATACACATACATACACACACATACATACACACACACACACACATATGTATATACAAGGGTGAGCCAAAAGTAGGTGGATAGTAAACGAAATCTTATCATTTACTGTCCACCTACTTTTGGCTCACCCTGTATATATACACAAATGTATATATAAATTATATACATTTGTGTGTGTGTATATAAAAACACATACGAATACATACACACATTTACTACGTATTTGTATCTGTTGCTTATTGCAAAACAATGGAAATTAAATAATGAAATTATTTAGAAATACAGTGATTTGGTTAAACTTCACAAGGAACCCAATTATGCTATATGGTAAATTATATATAATGTACTGTATAATTTAAAAAAAATTAATATTGAAGAACATATTAATTGAACATAAAATGAGTACAAGTTCGGTTTTTAAGTACAGGCATTGACTAAAGATTTTAATCAGCAAAATGCATGAAGATTAATTCAGAAATTTATTGGAACCTGCCTGGGAATAAATTAATTTACTTGAAATGTATCACTAAAATTATTTTTTGATCTAATAGAGTGATAATTGAATTCTTCTTTCCTAATCTGAGGCAGGGGAGATACTAGAACCACAACGTAATTACAAGTCTAGTTAAATACATCGTCCTTTTTTGTGGAAATAATTTGCTTTCAAATTCATGCTGAGAAGCAACCAGCTTCTCTTTATCATAATATCATTTAACAAAATGTAGCATGCCTTCTCTATCAAATTAGAGCAATTTAGAAAATTGAAGAGTCTTTGGGTCTTCAATCATCTTTCATTGTTGCTCTCAGATTGAAAAAAAAACAAAAAACTGTAAAAAAAATCTCTAATGGCTTAATTTTCTTCCCTGTAACTAAGCCAAGGGAAATGATGCCCCTAAAGACAGACAGTAAAGACAGTGATACTGTTTTTGTACCACCCTTTTCTGGGTCAAGCCAGTAAGGCTTTCAATGGGCAATTTACAGCTAGATTAGATGATCACAGCAAATAAAACAGTTAGTCTGAATAGCACAAAGATACCTATAATATTGACCAAGAAGTTCGTCTCTTTATCTCTCTTTCCCTCTCCTTTCCCTCTTCCCATACTCCATACTCATAACCCAGACCGCAATCAGTGGCCTCATTAGCCAAGGAGAACAGAATAACTTTCTTCTTAGTCTTTAACCCAATATAGATGTGTCCTATCACCCCACGATGAACAATAGTGTCTGTTCTTCTCAAGAAGACCCTGAGTTTTAGTGAATAAAACTACACGTGATAAAGTACATGTCAACTTAGAGTCATAGATTGAAGTAATATTAAGAGGTGCTGCATACTCTGGGATGGCAGTTATAAAGGCATATGACAAAAGTAACTTGCAAAGATACTAAATTTCAATTATAAAAAATAATTTCAACATATTCTTTCTGAAGTATTTTGGGGGCCATCATCTTTGGATGCTTATGGGCACATTTTATTTATATAAGTCCTGTAGCAATAACAACATCACAAAATGTCTGGATGCATAAAGAAAAAAGATCTCATGTCTGGCTAGAGAGATACTACTATCTTGAGAAATCTGGTCTAGCCCTGTCTTTGGTATATGTGTGTGTCTTTTCACAGATGTAGTAAAATGTTCATAATAAGTTATATGCCATTTTGGTATATAACATTGTCTGGATAATTATTTTTCTAAATTCATATGTAATTAAATATGAACTAATTTAACTCATCATTTCAGTGCTCTGAATCTTTGTAAAATGAAATCATTGTTCTCTATTATAAATTTTATGTAAAGCTGATGTATTCTATACAGTTGTTCACCTTTTTAGCTTTGTATTTAGAAAAAGTTCAAACACATATTAATATAAAAGTTGAGAAAATAAACCCCAATGTAGCTAATACCCAGTTATAATACTCATCACTTTGTTACATCTCTGCTTCTGTCCAATTCTTATCTCCAATAAGATTATTTTGAAGTAAATTTTCAACATCATGTCATCTCATCTCAGCTTTAAAAATTTTCTCATGATCTCTAAAAGATAATGACCCAAACATAACCACAGTTCCTGCCATATTTTATTTTTCGTTTAAAAGTGCATTTCTATTGATACAGTGATTTAGTTTAACCATTTTAACCCACTCCAAGAAATTAACACACCATAATTTGTGTACTAAATCCTAATGAAAATTTTCCCCCAACATTTATGCCAGTACAAACAAAGCTTCAATGGAGGGTAGGAATCTTCATAATTTACTAGATGTTGCCAAACTCCTCTCCAAACACCTTTCTGATACATGTGCCTACTGATAGTGAATGAGAGAAGTCATTTGTCCTGATGTTTCCTAACACTGATAGTAACAGATATTTTCATTCCTGAGAATTGAAGAGATCTAAAATGGTATGACCTTAGAGCTTTCATTAGCATTCCCATACTTGCTATTGAAATGAATCACATATTCCAGTAGGTCATTTTGGTTTTCCAATAATTGAATTGCCTATTCATATTTCTTATTTTTTCTTGCTGTGACATTTGTCTTTATTGTTTTATTTATATCCTAGCTAAAAGCACTGCAATAATTCTTCCAGTTTGTGGCTTTTTACTATATTTTTTGATATGTGAGGGACAGCAAAAATGAACTTCAAATTTTTTAAACTTCTCCATCTTTCTCTTTGTGTTTGAATTTTTTCTTTATGACTTGTCTGTTATGTACAAAGTATTTACCCAACAGCATAAAATTATCACTTAAACAATATTTCTTTAAATGATTCTTCTTTCAAATTTAACAATTATTTTCCTAAACATTTAATTTTAATTTTTTGTTTATTTTTGAAAAGTCCAGTATTTTTCCATGCAGATTGCCCAAAATCACAGCACTGTTTTTGTTCAATTCCTTCTCACTCTCGATTTGTTACACCACATGTATCACTTACCATATTCTCATGTGTGCATGAAACTGTCAGGAGTCTATTCTGGTCCATTAGTCTACATCTTGCGTCCCTATTTAAGCATCATAATAGTCAATTCCTGGTATTTTGTAAAATCATGAATCTTGTAAAGCAAATCTTTTCATATTCTCCTTATCTTTTTCTTCAAAAATGTTTTTGCTATTTAGTGTCCATCACATTTTCACATACATTTTAAAATCAGCTTTTTTAGGAAAAACTTCTAGCACAAACTTTATTTTCATTATGCTTACACATTCATTTTAAAATTCTCTGTACTGACTACTCTATTCTAAGCATTGTTCTAGGTTCTGAGTATTTCCAATGTTAACCTATAAAATCTTTTAAACAACCATAGTTGGCAAAGAATAATAGTAATAACCCACATCCCCAAGGTCACACAGATGATAAACAAGGTACTAGGGAAGCTGGACCATAGTCCAGCAAGCTAGATTTACGTTATGTTTATAAATTGATCTGGAAAACATGCCATCTTTCTGATATGGGGGGACATTTGTCCAGCACAGGAGCCACTGGGAACATATGCCTACTGAGCACTTAAAATGTGCTTAGTCTGAATTGAGATATGCTGCATGTGTAAAATACAAAACAGATCCAGACATTTTTTAAAAGTTCTCTAAAATATGTCACTCATCTACTTTCCACTGATTACATGTCAAATAATCGTAATATGAATATATTACATTATATAAAATATTAAAATTAATTTCAGCTGTTTGTTTTACTTTTTAAAAGTGGCTATTAGAAAATTTTAAATTATATGTGTGGCTTTCATATTTTATTAGATAGTACTGATACAGAGCATTCTCATTTATGCTTATGGTATGTATAGATCTTCATTTATTTTGATTTTCTAACACATATTTTAAGACTACTTATAATTTCTGTACATAATTTTTGAGCAATTATCATAAATTTAATTATAGATATCATAGTGTTTTGCTTTTGTGAATATTTTTCTTAAAATTAATCTTTTGAATTTATTGTATTTTAAAAAATATCTATCTAAAATACAGCAATCTAATTACACTCTCTTATTATTAGTAGTTCAGTTTGTAGTTCTTCTTGAATTTCCTATTTAGAAAGGTATATTATCTTTATTTAATAAAAATTGTGTTTATTGATTTGTTTATGATAATGAACTGTTCAGGATCTGTAGTAACAATAGAATATAGACATTTTATAGCAGATATTTTGATTTTAAAGAAAATGCTTCTAACCTTCTTTCATGATCCAGTATGGTATTTGCTATAGATTTTTAGTATAACAAAATAAAATGAAGTTACATTTTCCTACATTATGGGTTTGCTAAAATATTTTGTGTATGTTAAATAGTATCAAATCATTTTTTCATCTATTGAATTTATACTATCTCTTATTTATTCATGCTATAATGAATATATTTTTTTATTCTTAAACTTCCTGTACATTCTTATGGTAAACATTGCATGTACATGGTATTTATTTATTTATTTATTTATTTATTTATTTATTTACAGAGAGACAGAGAAAGGGGAGGACCCAGAGCAGTCTCCAGAGTTGTATGTCATTAGTTTTCCATATAATTTCATTCCACAGGTGGGCATGGGGCTATGTAGGGCAGGAACCAGGCCCTAACTGGGGGGCACACCCCAGTTCAGTATATGGGTCCACAGAGGACTGCAAGATGAGTGCTCAGTCTGCTAATCCATTCCAGCATCCCCAAGGTTTTTTTTGTTTGTTTGTTTGTTTTAAGATTTATTTATTGTTTTTGACAGAGAGAGAGAGAGATACAGAGTCAGAGAGAAGGGGGAGGGCCCGGAACAGTCTCCATAGTTGCACATCATTGGTTTTTCCACATAGTTTCATTCCACAGGTGGGCGGGGCTGCACAGGGCAGGAACTGGGCCAGGGTCTCGCCCCAGTGAGAACTGAACTGGGAGGACTCCCCAGTTCAGCATATGGGTCCGCACGGACCGGGGACGGGATTCGATCCTTGGTCCCCAGGGCTGCAAAGTGAGCACCTAACCCACTGAGCCATCCCGGCTTCCCCTCCCCACGGTTTTTAAAAGCATATTCTTAAGATTGCTTTGTGTTTGTTTACATATACAAGTATTTTAGAATTTTGTATATATATTATCAAGTAAAATTTATATATACATTTTTTTCTTTCTTATCTAGT
>PVKE010005535.1:0-58587 GCA_004027555.1 Craseonycteris thonglongyai
GTGGGCACCAGATATATCGGGTTGGAGGGAGACCTGATTCTGGGAGCTGGGCACATAATGCGATGCATGGGTGATGTGATGTGGAGTTGTACAATGGGAAACTGTCTGATTGTTACCAACCAATGTCACCCCATTAAATTTAACAATAAAATATAATAATATTAAAAAAATAAAAGAGCTGGTTCTTTGAAAAGATTAATAAAATTGATAAAACCTTAGCTAGAACCACTAAGAAAAAAAAGAGAAAGCACAAATAATCAAAATCAGTGTTCACTTTGACAGCACATATACAAATAATCAAAATCAGAAATGAAAGAGAAGTTATGATGGATACCACAGAAATACAGGGGATCATATGAGAGTACTATGAAAGACTATATGCCACCAAATTCAATAACCTAGAAGAATGAACAAGTTCTTAGAAATATATAGCCTTCCTAGCCTGAATCACAGAGTACTGGAAAATCTTAATAGACTGATCAACAGTAAGGAAATTGAAACAATCATCCAAAACCTCTCCAAAAACAAAAGTCCAGGACCAGATAACTTCACTAGTAAATTCTATGAAACATTCAAAAAGGATTTAATACCCATCTTCCTCAAACTCTCCCAAAAAAATCAAAAATGAAGAAATTCCTTCTAACTCATCTTATGAGGCCAACATTCCCCTGATACCAAAGCCTGGTAAGGATAACACAAACACACACACACGCACACGCACACACACGCACACACACACACATGCACACAATTACAGACCAATATCTCTGATGAACACAGATGCAAAAATCCTAAACAAAATACTAGCTACTCAAATACAACAACACGTTTAAAAGATTCCACACCAAAATCAAGTGGTGTTCATGCCAGAGGCACAAGGAGGCTCACATACACAAATCAATCAATGTGATACATAGGCACACCAGATATACTGGTTTAAATGGGGCAGAAAACAACAGTACTATTCTCTTTCAAATGGTACAAATAGTCATCCTGGGCTAAATTCAAGGTTTCAGCCAGCTGACCATATGTACCATTTGAAACAAGACAGTACCATTGTTTTCTGTCCCATTTAAAATGATATGTCTAGTAATACACCGCATGAACACAATAAAAGATAAATATTACGTGATTATATCAATAGATGCTTACAAAGCATTTGACAAGGTACAATACCCATTTATGATTAAAACACTTAAGAAAATGGATATAGAAGGAAAACGTAATATAGGCCATATATGACAAACCCTCAGCTAATATCATACTGAATGGAGAAAAACTGAAACCTTTTTCTCTGAAAGTAGGAACAAGATGGGGATGTTCCATGTTACCACTGTTATTCAACACAGAATAGGAAGTCGTTGCCAGAGAAATAAGGCAAGAGAAAAAATAATAATAATAAGGCATCTAAATTGAGAATGAAAAAGTTAAATTGTCACTTTGGCAGATGACGTGATTCTTTGTATAGAGAACTCCGAAGACTCCATGAAAAACTATTAGAAACAATTAATGAATGCAGTAAAGTTGCAGGATACAAAATCAATATAGAAAAATGTTGAATTTTTTATATACTAATAAAATTTTTTCAAAAAAATGAAATGGAAAAGAAATTTATTTTGCTATTTCAACAAAATAGCAAAATAAATAGTTCAGTGGGTTAGGCGCTCACTTTGCAGCCCCAGGGACCGAGGATCGAATCCCGGTTTCAGCCCATGCAGACCCATATGCTGAACTGGGGAGTCCCCCCAGTTCAGTTCTCACCGGGGCGAGACCCTGGCCCAGTTCCTGCCCTGTGGAGCCCCGCCCACCTGTGGAATGAAACTATGTGGTAAAACCAATGAAACCACTAAACCAATAAAACCAATGTGGTAAAACTATGGAGACTGTTCTGGGCCCTCCCCCCTTCTCTCTGTCTCTGACTCTGTATCTCTCTCTCTCTGTCAAAAAAAAACAACAACAATAAATAAATCTTTAAAAAAAAACAAAACAATAAAATACCTAGGAATAAACTTAACTAAAAATGTGAAGAACCTATATACTGAAATCTATAAAACATAATTTTAAAAAATTGGAGACAAAGAAATGAAGATATTTTATGTTCATGTATAGAAAGAATCAGCATAGTTAAAATGACCATATTACCCAAAGCAGAGTCCCAATGATATTTTTCCAAAAAAATAGACCAAAAAAATCATCAGATTTGTATAAAACTTAAAAGAAAAAGAAAAAAAAAAACTAGAAAGAAACTCTAAATAGCCAAAGCAATCCTAAGAACAAGATTGAAGGTATCACATTCCCTGACTTCAATTTATACTATCAAAGCCACAATAATCAAAATATCATGGTATTGGAAGAAAAACAGACACACAGAATTATGAAATAGAATTGAAAACCCAGAAATAAACCCACATATATATGGGCAGTTAATCTTTGACGAAGAAGCCAAAAACATCAATGGTGCTGGAAAATCTGGAAAATCACATGCAAAAGAATGACACTAGACTGCTATCAGTTGCCGTATACTTAAATTACTTAAAAATGGATCAAGGACCTGATACAAAATTGATAGAAAAAAGTATAGGTACTAAACTTGACCTTGAATTAAGAGAGAATTTTATGAATTTTACCTCAAAGGCAGTGGAAGTAAAATTAGAAAAATAAATGAATGGGGCTATAGCATACAGAAAAGCTTCTGCACAGCAAAACAAACCATCAACAAAACAGAAAGACAACCAATCAAATGGGAAAAATACTTGCAAACAATGCCTTCAATAATGAGCTAATATCCAAAATATAGAAAAAATTCATACAACTCAACATCAAAAATAAAATTCAATTAAAAAATGGGCAGAAGACCTAAACAGATCCTTCCCCATGAAGATGTAAAAATGGCCAAGAGATATATGAAAAAAAAAATTCTCAACTTCACTAGCTATTAGGGAAATGCAAATCAAAACCAAAATGAGATACCACCTACACCTGTTAGAATAGCTATCATCAAAAGATGACTATAACAAGTGCTGGAGAGCCTGTGGAAAAAAAACCTTCATACACTGCTGGTGAGAATGTAAATTGATACAGCCACTATGAAAAACAGTATGGAGTTTCTCAAAAAATTAAGACAAGAACTGCCATATGACCCAACAATCTCTCTTCTGGATATCTACCCAAATAATCTCAAAACAAAGGTATAGGTACCCCTATGTTCACTGTAGCATCATTCACAGTGTCCAGAACATGGAAATAACTGGGTGTCCTTCAATGGGTGACTGGATAAAGAAGATGTGGTACATATATACAATGGAATATTAGTCATAAGAAAAGATGAAATACTGCCATTTGAAACAACCTGGATGTATCCTGAGATTATTATGCCAGACAAAAAAAAAAGTCACAGAAAGGGTCAAGAACCATATAACTTCACACTATGTGGAATATAAAACTGAAAGCAACAACGGAACAAGATAAAAAAAGAAAAAACTCATGGATCCAGATAGCATTTTGGTGGCTACAAGAGCATAGGTGAGAAGAATGGGTTTGGAGGTCGGATCAACTATGTGGTGATGGAATGAGAACTGACACTGGGTGGTGAACACACAATGCAACACATAGATGATATATTATCAAATTATACACTTGAAACCTATACAATTTTACAAACCAATGTAACCGCAAGAAATTTAATAGGGGATTCCAGGATGGCTCAGCAGCTTAAGCACTCACTTTGCACACTTTGCAGTCCCAGGGTATGAGGATTGAATCCTGGCTCCATCCCATGTGGACCCATATGCTGAACTGGGGTACGGCCCCAGTTAGGTTCTCACCAGGGAGAGTTTCCCATGGGGGAGGCCCCAGTTCCACCCCTGGATTGAGGGAGCATGCCTCCTATGCGGGAGACCCCCACCCACCTGTGTGGAATGAAACTATGTCAAAAAACTGATGATGTACAACTATGGAGACTGCTCTGGACCCTCCCCCTTCTCTCTGACTCTCTTTGTCTCTCTCTCTCTCTCTCTCTCTCTCTCTCTCTCTCTCTCTCTCTGTCAAAACAATAAGATAAATCTTTTTTTAAGAAGAAAATTCTGTATTTTGATATAGCATAAAATAAATACACCAAGTGTTAACAGCTTTTACATTTTTATAATTATTTTATAATTTGGAATCCCTTATGAGCTACTTATAAAAGCACATTTCTAAATTTTTTAAAAACACGTTAAGAAAAGGTGGAAAACCCTTATCATCCAAATTGTGTATAATTATTCTGTGCACAAGTAATTAGTGGAATGTTGCATCAAGGGAGGCTTTATCTTATTTATAAACTCCACATTTATTTACTAGGAGAGTTGATTTTAATATATTACTATATAAAGTATAACACAAAAAGAAATTTGGAGTCACACATATAAATATAAAATATCTTCAACATTTTAACACTTTATTGTTTTCTTATATTCATGTTTTAGTGCATTATTTCCTGAATAAAAGTGTTCCGTTGTCTTAGATACCTTTGTAGGCATTGCATATGGAAGTCTAATTCTCCTAATAACTCTATTAATGTGTTCAAAAGATTGGAAATTTGTAGGAAAGGTCTAGTGTACTTGATATTAAATAATAAAATTCCCCAGAGAAAAATTCCCCAAAGAGACACTCGGCAGTGACGGCCCTTATTCTGCTCAGAGTTTGTGCTCAGCTCCCCCTGCAGTTTTTGTCACTGTGTCACTCAGAGCACAGTAGTACACAGCCGAATCTGACTCGTGGACTGAGGCTTTCTCCAAGTGGAAGGAATTTTGTTCTTTGTTGTATGTGGCTTCAAAACCTTCATTATTTCCCTTCTCTCCAGCCCTTTGGGCTTTCAGGAGGAGCTGTGGACCTTCTCCGGGATACTGAACATACCAGAAAAGAACAGGGTACCCTGCTGCAGAATAATTACAGCTCACATTCAGGGAAGCCCCTTCTGAGAGGGTCACTTGGCCTTTCATCTGGGTCACTGAGGCTCCACGGGTTTGTCCTGGGAAAAATAAAAGAGATCTGTGTCACCTTGGGTATAAAACTCCTCAATAAAATTATGGTTAAGTATTTTGCTGAAATATAGAAGGAATCTATGTTTTAAGAGGCATGTTACTTACCAAGCAGTAAGAGTACCACAGTCACTAAGCCTGGGGAAGCGTTCATCTCTACAGTGTTGTCTAAATAATGTTCTTTATTCTTAAGATGAAGAAATGTAGAGGTCACAGTGAAATTATCATTCAAAGCCTACATTTCACATAGGAAGTGTGTTTATGTTAGGAAGCTGCTCCCTGGTGGACAGAGACTGAAATGAGACACACGTTTCCTAGGCTCCTCCCAATTCGGCAATATGTTCTCATCTCTGACTGTATCCACCAAGCACATTCAGTCTTCAAGTGGCCCTTGTAAATCTGAACAACAGCTGTCATAATCGTTAGGTCTATTTTCTTCTTAGGCCATCACCTGAGATGGAAGTTCTTTAACAGATCATCCCCTGATCTGCATTAGTTGGGCAGATAGCACTTAGAGCATTTTAACACAATCCTTTATATTCTTATGTAACTATCGTGGGCCAGGTTATAATGCACTGAATGTCAGAAAAGACTTTTGGGTTGCAGTGAGAGGAAGGATTAAGAAGTAGAATCATTACTGAATGGTTCTGTGTTTTTCAGCACTGTAACACAACATAAAGAACAGTGACTGACATTACGTGTTCAATAAATATTTGTTAAATTAAAGATAATCAGTCTTTGATAGAGGAATCACTACTACCTAAAATACAATAGTTCTCCAGTACTAAATTATATCAATCATAACACTGCTATTATGTTTTTATGGTGTGCACTTTATTGAACTGATCTCAAGTCAGTGTACAGGTAAGCCCTAGCCACCTCCACACCTCAGCCACTCCCAGAGAGACCAAAAGCCTTGATACATCTCAAGTTGGGGGTCCAAAACAGGGGTCATGATGGCTGACCATTCAAATAAATCAGAACAAAAAGAACCAGTATTAAGGTGAAGATTTTTAAAAATTGGATTACATAATTTACATAAAAGCAATGCTACTCTCCCGTGTGGGCTCAGGCAAGAACTGGCCCTTCTTAGGGAGAAGTGAAGTGGCTTTGGGGCAGGCAAGGGACTTCCTGTAACAATGCATCTCACGGTATGTGGAATGACTATTTAAAAAAAAAAAGAAGAAGAACAATGTACAAAGTCCTCAGCCACGTTGTAGAACTTTGGAGATGTTCACTCCAACCAACTGCTGTCACCTTCACCGTTCCAGTTTTAAATCCTGAGTCAAGCACCAAAAACCAAAATTAAAATAATATAAAATTAAATAAATAAATAAAGCCATGCCAATCTCATCTCATTTTCTGTGCATATTAAGTTGTCAAGAAAGGGTGTAACCAACTAAGTAACAGCCCGCCTAGAAGCATTTTCGGTAGGTGATGGAGGGGCCAGACTTGTCATACTCCTGCTTGCGGATCCACATCTGCTGGAAGGTGGACAGTGAGGCCAAGGTGGAACCACTGATCCACACGGAGTACTTGCGCTCAGGGGGTTCAATGATCTTGATCTTCATCGTGCTGGGAGCCAGGGCAGTGATCTCCTTCTGCATCCTGTCGGCGATGCCTGGGTACCTGGTGGTCCCACCAGACAGCACTGTGTTGGCGTGCAGGTCCTTATGGATGTCGACATCACACTTCATCATGATGGAGTTGAAGGTAGTTTCGTGGATGCCGCAGGATTCCATACAGATGAAGGAGGGCTGGAAGAGCGTCTCAGAGCAGCGGAAGCGCTCGTTGCCAATGGTGCTGACCTGACCATCAGGCAACTTATAGCTCTTCTCCAGGGAGGAGCTGGAGGCACAGTGGCCATCTGCTCCAAGTCCAGAGCGACATAGCACAGCTTCTCCTTGATATCGCGCACGATTTCCCACTCAGCCATGGCGGTGAAGCTGTAGCCATGCTCCCTGAGGATCTTCAGGAGGTAGTCCATCAGGTCCTGGCCAGCCAGGTCCAGATGCAGGATGGCGTGGGGGAGGGCATAGCCCTCATAGACGGGTACAGCGTGGGTGACCCCGTCATCAGAGTCCATCACGATGCCAGTGGTACGGCCAGAGGCATCCAGAGACAGCACGGCCTGGGTGGCCACAGACATGGCTGCGCTGTTGAAGGTCTCAAACCTGATCTGGGTCATCTTCTCACAGTTGGCCTTTGGGGTCGGGGGGGGGGCTCATTCAGTAGCACAGGGTGCTCCTCTGGGGTCACACACAGCTAGTTGTAGAAGGTGTGGTGCCAGATCTTCTCCATATCATTCCAGTTGGTGACAGTGCTGTGCTCGACAGGGTACTTCAGGGTCATCATACCCCTCTTGCTCTAAGCCTCATCTCCCACGTAGGAGTCCTTCTGGCCCATGCCCACCATCACACCCTGGTACCGAGGGCGCCCCACAATGGAGGGGAAGAGGGCCCGGGGAGCATCGTCACCCACGAAGCCTGGCCTTGCACATGCTGGAGCCATTGTCGACCATGGGCCCAGCGATCCCGTCATCCATGGCGAGCTGGAGGCGGTATAGAGTGGTAGCGGCAGTAGAGCGGCTAAGACGAGAGCCTTGTGTTAGTGGGTGGATGCAGTCTCAGCCTGCTATCTTTTTAATAAAAGCTCTTTAGGGGGAAAGCCATACTATCTTATCAGTAGTCAGGTATTCCTGAATTTCAGAATCATTAAAAAGTAAAAATACAAATGCTAGATGGAAAAAATAATCACTACAATTGAAGTTACTGAATTCCTATAGAATAAGCTGAGATCAGAATCTTCTTCTTTCACTAGATAGTTGACTCTGAGATGAGGTGTCTATCCCATGTGAATCAGGCATTGAGAGCTAATCCTATACTGCTAATGAAGAGCTAGCTTCAAGGATGCCTTACACTGTTGTCTGTCATCAACCTTTTGTTGCCAAAGATTAATCATAATTTTCTTCCACAGGGCAGAGAATCCTGAAGATGTTGATTTGCATTGAAAGCCTGGTACATAAGCTAGGACTCTCTTCTTTCTCAGCTTTTCAAACTGTTAAACAGACCAGCTGATATTCATCCAACAGTTGATAGTTGAATCAATGTGTGAGTAATTTAAAATTATGCATTCTGCAAACTCATCACTAATTGCCGAATCATTATTTCCAGGATGGAGACCCACTACTGTGTAATTTTTAAAAGCTCCCCCAGGTGGTTTTGTTGCAGCCAGCCTGATACCAGTTACAAGATCTCATTTGTGATAACTGTCCTAGACCAAGATGGTCCTCAAAGATCAGAAAAAAAGCCCTGGGACCAGCTTGGAAAAATGTTCCTAGAACTAAACAAAATTTTTTACAGGTAGTGTTTTTCTATGAAGTGCCAGGAGCAAAAGCAAGCATTTCTTTAGCTTTCTTTTATGACCAGACTTTTATAAAGCAAAACAAAAACAAAAGCTCTGGAGGTGATCTGCATAAGGTTCTGGAGAAAGACACATCTCTCTGAAAGTTCCTATAAACATTTATCTATAGTCATGCAGATGAAAGCTTAGCTCAGTGCATTTCCTTGAGCTCTCTCTCCAGAGTCAGATCAAGGGGATTCATGAGTTCACAGGCAATGTGTGAATAGTCTCCCAGATGTGGACCTAAGAAGAAAATTTAGGCTCAGGTACTGTTTGGATTCACATTGTATCCCTTTTCCTTTGCCTTTTCCGTCACCTCCTAAATCACATTGTCAGAACCTGGCACAAGACTATGCTAGAAACAAACTCTGGGATACCCATAAGACACAGCCCAGACTACCAGTGCTTGGGTCATAGAGGTGGCCCGATCTCACTGGGGCCATTCCAACCTAGCCACATTGAAGCCATGATCACCTTTAGAAGGATGGAAAGCAACATGTTTGATTTCTACTACTAGACTGAAAATATCTTGTTGTTCAGTTTTAGGGCTCTGCAAGGTGAGGTGACTGACAGAGTGGATAAGAAACACTGAGCTGTGGGCGGCTGCTTCCCAGAACAGGAAACAAGTGTTTCCTGGTGCAGCAAGTTGCTGTGGGTCACGTCAAACTTCTCTCTACTGACTGAGAGTCTCACCCAACCCAGACTTGTGTGGATTAACCAAGTCAACTTAAAAATGATTACAACTGAAATAAACATGAGTAAAGTTGTATATTGAAAAGATAGAAGACATTGAAATCATCATATTAAGCAAGATAAGTCAGACTGAAAAAAATCAAGAACCATATGACTTCACTTATAGGTGAAATATAAAACTGAAAGTAACACAGAAACAAAGACTCATGGACACAGTCAATAATTTAGTGGTTACCTCAGGGTAAGTGGGGAGGGGAGTGGGGATATAGGGAGGGGGCATCAAATATATGGTGATGGAAATAAAACTGACTCTGGATGGTAAACACATAATGCAGCACATAGATGATGTAATGTAGAATTGTACACCTGAAACCTACGTAAATTTTACCAATGTCACCCCAATAAGTTTAGCAATTAAGAAAAAATAGATTGATGACCTGACCAACTTCTAGGTTCAGTCATTACATCTGTGATGGAACTGGAGGAGCACTTATTTAAAAACACTACATGTAATAAAAAATGGAAATAATGTAAGATGTAATAATCATGTATCCTCACATCTAGATATGCTGTTGTTTCACCTAAGATAGCAATAAATTACTTTCTGATAAGAATGCTACGCTGTGTGAACTAATCACTGAAGTTCTCTTGAGCTACTGATTATTATGGCAATATTTCTTCTCACTGCCAATGTCTGTTCAGTTACCTATCTTATGCCAAACAAAATCAACAAAAAAACTAATCTCGCTCTGTTAAATATTAGAATGAAGCCCTCAGGTATAGAGCCCTGTCACAGAGGTCCCCTTCTTTTCTCTACTTATTGTGATAGCTCAGCTCTGTTCAGAAAGGCCAGATAAGACATCAGAGTTTGGTCACTAGGTTATTAAGACTTTAAATTTACCTTTTCCCCATTACCTCAACTGGGAACCTAAATGGGCCACAGCAAGCCTCTATATCATGTATGCCCAACTCTAAAGGGAATATATCATAGGTGACCCCATAGACCTGCACAGTAGAGCTGATCTTACAATCACTGCTTGTAATAAACTGTTGTGTGTGTATATAAATAGAAATATTACTCAACAATGTGCCAAACAGCAAAGACCCATTGCCTATGAATGCATGTTTCTTGATATAGTAGCCAAAACTTACCCGCCTTGTCTCAAAGTCATAGAACACTCAACTAAAATGGTTAAAGAACCTTTATATATTATGCTGAAATCACCATGAAAGCTTATGGTACCACACACAATATAAATTGTTCTCTTATCTAAAAACACCCAACATTTTTCTACCAGTTGGTGGATTAATTATACTCATCAGAATTATTCATTTTTCCTCATATTATTCAATTCTCTCATACTTTTTATCATGATTGTACTTCCCTCATTTATGAAGTGTCTGTGTCCAAAACAGATCACTTTCATACCAAATTCTGCATTAATAGGTTTTTCAATGTTCTTATGGTTAAAAAATGAAAGGAACAATACCAGACTGGTTATGCAGTAACTACTCCAGTCTCCTTTATAGATTCCAATCCCTCATCAGAAGCAAAATAAAATCAAGTAGCTGAACTTGTGGGTTTTACCTAGGCATATAAAATTACAAATAAATGCAGAGGTAATCATAAGTTTTAATGTAGTTCACAAATTTAAAATAATCTGATTACAATGTTTTTTTAATAATCTTATCCTTTCCTAACACTCTCCTATATGTTATATACTCCTGTTAAAAATGAACAGCAAATATGTGAATTATTTGCTGTCTTTATGCTACTTAGATTTTTGTCATTAAGAAAAAATTTTACATTGTGAAAGATACTGGGGAAATGAAGAAAAATTCTTGAGCAAAACATGTTGCTAAACATATCTTTCTGAGTAAAGTCTATGCAAGCAATTCTTTGAGAGCATAAAGACAAATCCAAGGAAAGGAATTCTTGGCCTCCAATATTATAAAGAGCCTCTAGAAATTTTTGATTTAATTAGTCCTACAGGACAAGATATATCAAAGCCATGACAGCTGTCATAGGAATCAAATGATCTCCACTGAACATTTGTACTATCTGCAGTAATAACAAACTCTGGTGGGTATACTTTCCTAAGATAACAGAGAATGAGAACAGTCCATGCTTTTCTTGGAACCAAAACAAATCCAATAAATACTGTAAAGGTGAGAAATGAACTGGAATACTGTCACAATGAAACATTTGAGTATGAATATCTCCAAAAATGTTATATACAATTTCATTTCCTCTATGTATCTTGTTATCAACTAGAAATAGTATTCTTTTTCCTACATGAATTGAAGTACTCTCCTGTCAGAAAGTCACGCTTCTCACAGTAGTTAAATATAAAGCAGATATTGTATTTACTACCTGTGCCAGTTCAGTCTCTAGATAAGGGAAAAAATCTCTCAGAGATAGCTAATGAAATGTTGCGCCCTCATTCAGAAACTTCACTTTTCTTAACACTATCACATCCTCTCAAAATTGGAAAGAACAAATAAAATATTAAAACTGAAATGAATTACTGTGTCAGTCACTCCTCTGACCTAATAAACTGTAAGCCTTAGCTCTCTTGGCCCTTCATTCTTTCCCTTACAAAGTCATATGTTGTCTCACTGTGAACTGGTCACTGCTAGGCCCGTGTAACTCACAATGTTTCAAAACACACATATTTTAATCTTTCACAAACTTAACTAGAAAATTAAACCCATGATACTTAGTTCTTTCATCAATAGCCATGGTTTGCTTTTTCTTTGTCAGCCTTTGTACAACTTAACCCTTTTGACTGGGTGCTCTGAAAAAAATTCCAGAGACAAGTGGCCACTGGGACTTGTGAAATTACCTTATTAGGTCTATTTACTACCAGTTCACCAGATGAAGTGTAAGAAATTAACCCATAGTTACATGTTTACCTAATAGAATGACATTATGCATCCTTAAACAACAAGAATTGAAAAATTGCTTAGAGATTTATACTGAAGTTCTCCAGAGATCATCAGTAGCAGACAATCCACAGAACATGAGTTCTGACACATCACTGAAACAAATATATAGTTGCCTGAAGTAGACATCTCTATTTGATACTATTAGGAGAGAATTCTCCTAGAATCTAGATGATTGGAACAAGTCATTGTCATACTCTTATTTGCATTCTTTTCTTTTTCATACTTTTAGAGATATATTCCCATTTTAGTAGTAGAATATTTTACATTTCTGGTGCTCCTGATTTTATTCTCTTGCTAATAAATTAAGGTCCTTATATAGTTTATTTCATATAATACCCATGCTAATGCTTTATAGTTCAGTTCTAAAAAGCCATTGCTAGTGCAATGAAGTGTTGTTGGATATGTCATTCAATGTCAAGTCTGGAAAAGCTAAATAATACCTGTACTCCGATAGGCACTGCTAGAGTAAATCTTCATCAATAGCAATTCAAACACATGAAAAGATGGACTATGCCTATAAATTTTACTTAAAAGTTCAAAACACTAAGCATAGAAAAAACTAAGAGTGGTTGGCAGAGATAGAAATCATGCATGTGCCCGGTGGCATGTGCCTCTTCTCATCAAGATTCAGACATTTTGAAAGGTTATGTTTGTATGGTTCTATTCATATGATACTCTTAGAAATATAAAATCTTAGAAGAACAGACCGATGTTGGCAAGAATTTAGTAATAGGGGAGTGAGTAATTACAAAAGAACAGCAAAAGTGAATTCTGCAGAGCAATGAAACTTTATTGTATTGTGATCATGTGATGGTTATAGGATCTATACAATGTATTCAAAATTCACAAAACTATGCTAAAAATAAGCAATTTTTCTATGTGATTATTTTTAAATAAACACTAAAAATACTAAGATTAAATTGGCAAAACAGGGGATGCCAGGTTAGCTCAACAGGATGAGTGCTTGCGTTCCAAACACGAGGTCTGGAGATTGAATTCCATCTGCAGCCCACGCAAACCCACATGCTGAACTATAGCTCAACTGGTAACTGCCAGGATAGGAATGAAGGTTCTTGTCTCCTATGTGGGAGGCCCCCAGTTCAGTTCCTGCTCCACCGGCCCCACATCCACCTGTGTGGAATGAAACTATGTCGCAACCAATTATGTACAACTATGGGGGCTGCTCTGGGCCCTCTCACCTCTCTCTCTCTCTCTCTCTCTCTCTCTCTCTCTCTCTCTCTCTCTCTCTCTCACACACACATACACACATTCTCTCAAAAACAATAAAATAAATCTTTAAAAAAATAATTTAAAAAATGGCAAAACAAGAATTATCTCCCATCTTCCTCGCCCCCATGTCCCTGCAAAAATACCAACATTCACAATCATACACTAAATAGAGTGCCTTTGAAGAAGTCCAGGAGCCCAGCAGAAAAGTTACATTGTGACAAAGCATACTGTGTGGGAGCAAAAATATCTGACAATGAAAATATTGAAAGGGGTAAGAGAAATAATTTCACTTTACCCTAGTCACCCCTCACCTTAATTCAGCACAGCTTAGTGCCAAAAGAAATCCTCTGGTCCTTTGTTTTTTCCCATGGGGGAAAGTGAGAACATGTGAGTGAGCACCTGGCTTTTGCATTGGGGGATGCTGCATAAGAGACTCATCTCCTTCTTGCTTCACCTAGAATACGGAGGTCCGCTGCCCAACAGGAAGTAGGGAGCACCTGAGAGAACAGCAACCAGGGCTCTCAGTGGGCATCAAAGGGACATGGATAAACACAGACTCCATCAGAAACCTGCCTACAAGCACCCCAAAGGCTCAACGCATCACCCACGAACCATCCCACTGGTGGCCAGCTACCAGTGCACACAGGAGGGCAACAAGGGCGAGCCTTCGCAGATGGCAGGTGAACATGAGCAGAAAGGGCCCAAGTCTTCAGGATTGGGAGAAAGTGCACAAATTTGAACAGACAGGATGGCTCTAGGGAAGCAAGCAAAAGGGCGGCTTGTCAGCACCTAGCCTAGCTTTGCAGGATCAAGAGAGAGCCATAATATTTGTAATAAACTGTCTAGAGACCCTAAGGAACCAATACACCAGCTATGGTGAAGGTTTAAAGCTTGAATATGTCTACAGTCAATAGTTCAGTGGTTACCTGAAGGTAAAGGGGGAAGTGGGTGGGAGAGATGGGTGGGGGGAGTCGGGAGGGGGAATCAAACAGGTGATGGAAAGTGAGCTGATTCTGTGTGGTGAACACATAATGCGATATATAGACAATGTAATGTAGAATTGTACACCTGGAAACAATGTAATTGATATCAATTAATGTTACCCCAATAAATTTAACCAAAAAATAAAAAGCTTGAATGTGTCTAAATATATACCAACTCTGCACTATCTTGCTAGAGCATGTATTTTTCTTTCATTAAAGAAAACCTTAGGTAAGTGTGATAAAGCAGTTAAGTCCATAGTAATTGCCCCCTTTCCCTCTTCTAACTTGGCTTAAGAATAAATCAATAAAATGGAAGCCATGCTACCCTGTCACTCCATCTGCCTTGGAGGAAATGAACCAATCAAGAGTCACCTTGGTTTTGCTGGACAGAGCTAGTGGTAATAAGGGGAATAATATGAGCAATTGGGGTTCTGGGCTACAACACTAAACTTCCTTGTTCAGATGTTACAAACCTAATTTAATCTGTTGACTTCCCGTATGAGAACAAACCAATTAGCTAAAAACCAACAACCCTACCACAGCCAAGAGGGGTCATCACACCCTACCAGTCACCAATTATATTCATCCTCAGAAAGACATAAGTGATCTTGAAGGTAGCCTATCCTTGACTAGGAGTGGGAGAATTAAAGAATAAATTGTTTATGTAATATCTCTCATTTTATTGATTTATGTATGACATTAAAATAAATGACATTTTAAAAAAGAAGGTTGTGGTTAGTAATGTTTGATTCGGTCAAAATATGAAGATGAGGCAAGGATGTGGTAAAAGCTAGCTCTAAATTAATCATTAGTCCAATACTTTTGTGCACTCAACTAATAATAGTAAGGTGGC
Organism: Craseonycteris thonglongyai; assembly: GCA_004027555.1. Taxonomy (NCBI): domain Eukaryota; kingdom Metazoa; phylum Chordata; class Mammalia; order Chiroptera; family Craseonycteridae; genus Craseonycteris; species Craseonycteris thonglongyai. Next base: position 15,129 of record PVKE010005535.1, read on the forward strand.
TAGTAAATACACATAAAAATTTTACCATATACACCAGAAAGAAAGATTATAATCAGAATGGTAACAAAAAGTACAAGTCTAGAAATATATTTAATTGTCTTAAAATCATGAGGGGAAAGCCAGGATGGCTCAGTGGGTTAAGCACTCACTTTGCAGCCCCAGGGACCGACGATCAAATCCCGGCCCCGGTCCATGTGGACCCATATTCTGAATGGAGAGTATGCCCTGTTTGGTTCTCATTGGGGTGAGACCCCGGCCCATTTCCTGCCCTGTGCAGCCACATGGCCACCTGTGGAATGAAACTATGTGGAAAAACCAATGATATGCAACTATGGAGACCTCCCCCTTCTCTCTGTCTCTGTATCTCTCTCTCTGTCAAAAACAATAAAAAAATAAATCTTTAAAATCATGAAGCTTTACCTAGGAAGAAAAACACATAAATGGAAAGAAGTAATACCGGTATGTTCTTAAACAATGATTAAATATACACATTAAGGAGATTTGTTGTTCACAAATTAATTTATCAATTTAACTTTATCACAGAGCTTAAATTGAAATTATGAATAAATAGTGGAATTCCTTTTTCCTTCTTTCTTTAACAAACATCAACTGATTTCAACTATGTGAAAAAGTTTGTGGTAGGTACTGCAGTTATGGCAGTGAATAATAGAGAACTCTGTCTCCTAAATTCTGAGAGAGTAAATATGAATAGATACATATAGAATTTGGTAAAAGAGAATAGATTTGTGAGTTTAATCAAAAACTCATATTCTCAATTCACTTTCTATCCTAATTTCTTCAAACATATAAATAAATAATTTATACCATCACTGAGGTAAAATGGAAAACCCAAGTCACAATTTCATAACAAGAAAGTTGTCACAGCACATAGAAAAGACTGTCACATTTTGTCACAAATAGAGTAGTAAAAATAATATAAAACTGTAATTTCTTAAAATCTCACAGAGCTATGTTTAAAGAAAAGACTTGATGAAATGGGGCATGCTCAATTCAAGGTATAATGTAAGTTACCAATAACTATTTGGTAACTACAAAATAGTCACCATGAGATAAAGTACAACATAGGGAATATACTCAATAATACTGTAATAACAGTGTATGGTGCCAGGGATCACTTTATAAATTATATAAATATCTAACCATTGTGCTGTACACTTAAAGCTAATATGATATTAAATGTCAACTATAATTTAAAAATCAAATAAAAAATAGTATTAAGTGAAAAAATATCAAATTTATATCAAAATTGATAAAGATTAATTCAAATATTAGCAATACTATATGATTACAGAATTATAAATTTCATATTTTTGTATTGTAAATATTTTCTGTATTTAATAAATAATATTTTATAATCCAAAAAAATGATAAATGCTGTTACTAAAACACAGTGTTTAAAAGCTCATCTCTCTTATGGATTGTGATATTGATGCTAAGGGTTTTTGTTTTAAGGAAAGAAGTCTGATTAGTAAAAGTAAAGTCATCTTTAAAGCCTAAATTTTTTTTATTGTTAAATTTATTGGGGTGACATTGATTGGTAACAACTAGACAGTTTCCAGATGTACTAGTCTACATCACATCACCCATGCACTGCATCATAAAGCCTAAATTTTAAAATAAGATATAACTAATGCCCATCAAGAATCTAAGTTATTAAGGAACAATAATCCTACAAAATGTTCTAGCCCTGTGTGGGTTATCTTGAACCAAACCTACTTATTATATAGTTTAACATCCAGCACAGTAGTTTGTACTATAGACAAAACAAGACAAAAGCTATCTATGCTTGAAGGTCTGGCCCAAAACACAGAGAGCTGCTCCACTCGCAGGTTTGTGTACAGGTTGCAGGTGCCTGGGCAGCAATGTGCACTCACTGCACAGAAGTACACAGCTGAGTCTCCAGGCTGGGCGGCTTCGATGTGCAGGGAGAACTGTTTGGCATTCTTATTCAATGAAACAGTGAATCTTCCGTCTTGGGTTTTCTCCTTAGGTGAGCGAATGTATGTAATGAACTGGGGACCTTTTCCAGCTTCTTGCTTATACCAAGGGAAGTAGTCTGAAGCACTGTTTGAGTAAGAACAGTTCATTACACAGCTGTGTCCCTCCTGGACACTCAGGGCAGGAGGACTCTGAGTCACATTTTCTGCTCCGCTGACCCCTATGCAGAAAGAAAAAGTCAGAGGAAGAAGAGTTACCACATCAGTACGCTTCAGAATTTTCTTTTTCTACAACTAGAGGAAACCAGAATAAGCTTCTGAAGAATTTCCACTAATATATTCTGTTCCCCATAAACCTTCAACTCACGGTCCAGCTGCAGCCACAAGAACATGAATAAAGCTCCAATAGGTATCTTCAGCATTCTTCCCACTTAGGATCAGCTGTGGACCTGCAACCTTCAGCCAGGGGTGCTACTTCTATTATCAGCTTAACCTTTCTTTTCTCTAACAAACATAGGGGTTTCTCACATTGTCTACCCAGCCAGTAAGAAAAGGGTTCTGCGTCGGCCTTAGCCTATTTACTCAGAATCCCCTAAAATGAACCCTCCACATGTTCTGCATCAGCAGGAGTGCACTGCCACCTTGTGGTCACATCCATAACTACTGAACACACTGCTTAAGTGTTCTCTTATCCTGTACCTCTGAGGGACTCAGACACGTAAGGACAGCAACAAGTCAAACAAATTAGGTCTTAAATTAGAGATAAAATAAGAGTGTAGAGATCCAGATTTATATTTCTGCACACTACTAAGTCATTAACATGTAGAAAAGATGGAAATTTACATGTTTGAAATAAGGAAAAGACCACGATTCACTCTTAAATCAATGAAATATAAAACCTCACTTTTCGGTTAAATCTACTAGCCTCATCTGTCTGTTATAAAGAAAAACTCTTTCTTAAAACAATATCTAATTCAAAGATAGGAATAAGAGAAGTAGGAAAGTTGGGGGGGGAATAATTACGGTACATGGTGATGGAAGGAGAACTGACTCTGGGTGGTGAACACATACATACTCAATACATAGACAATATAATGTAGAATTGCACACCTGGAACCTGTCTAATTTTTACTAACCAATGTCACCTCAATAAATTTAACAATAAAAAAAATAAAATTTGAAAAAAGAGAGAAAGAAAATCATTCAATGTTTCCAGTGCCTATTAAAATTTTCAGACTTTGTTTCTCCAAGCTGGTCTTGCCTATGATCTTGCAATGCCTAAAGATCTGACAGTACCAACAGTCAAAATGAGAACTTGGGGAAGCCGGATGGCTCAGTGGGTTAAGGGCTCACCTGGCAGCCCCAGAGTCCGAGGATCAAGTCCTGGACCCAGACCATGCAAACCCAAGTGCTAAACTGGGGAGTGCTTCCCATGTGGGAAAACCCCAGTTTGATTCTCACTGGAGCGAACTTCACATGTGGGAGACCCCGGTTCAGTCCTCAGCTTGTGGGGGCGGGAGGCCCCCAGTTCAGTTCTGGCCCTGAACCCCCATTCCACCCCTGCTGCCTGCCGGTGTGGAACAAAACCATGTCAAAAACTGAGGGTGGCTTTCGCCTCCGTCTGGAGCAGTAGTAGCAGCCAGATGTCCGCTCTCCGGGTCTTCAGTGTTAGCGGCCACCATGGACATCCTCTAGGCTTGTCTGCGCCACTCGCCCATCACACACTCTGCCGTCAGAAGCAGCCATCATGGTGAAGCTCACAAAGGCCGGTAAAATTCAAGGTGACCCCAAGAAAATGGCTCCTCCTCCAAAGGAGATAGAAGAAGATAGTGAAGATGAGGAAATGTCAGAAGATGAAGATGAAAGCAGCGAAGAAGAGGTTACCATTCCTCAGAAAAAAGGCAAGAAAGCTACCACAGCTCCAGCAAAGAAGCTGATGGTTCCCCCAACAAAAAAGGCAGCAGTTACACCAGCCAACGCAGTGGCGACGCCTGGCAAGAAGGGAACTACCTCAGGCAAAGCATTGGTAGCAACCCCTGATAAAAAGGGAGCAGTCACCCCAGTAAGGGAGCAAAGAAGGGCAAGAATGCCAAGAAGGTAGTGAGGAGGAAGATGATGACAGTGAAGATGAGGATGAAGAAGATGAGGATGAAGATGAGGATGAACTTGAGCCCACAGTGATGAAGGCATCGGCTGCTGCTGCTCTTGCCTCTGATGATGATGACGATGAGGAAGATGATGAGGATGAAGATGAGGACGATGAAGAAGAACCTATGGAGATTATACCAACCAAAGGCAAGAAAGCTGCTAGAAAAGTTGTTCCTGTGAAGGCCAAGAACACCGCAGCCGATAAAGATGAAAAGGAGGAGGATGAGGAAGATGATGATGAAGAGGAGGAGGAGGAAGATGAGGAAGAGGATGAAGAGGAAGAAGAGCCTGTCAAAGAAGCACCTGGAAAACGAAAGAAGGAAATGGCCAAACAGAAAGCAGCTCCTGAAGCCAAGAGACAGAAAGTGGAGGGCACAGAACCAACCACATCTTTCAATCTCTTTGTTGGAAACCTGAACTTCAACAAATCTGCTCCTGAATTAAAAACTGGCAATAGTGACATTTTTGCTAAAAATGATCTTGCTGTTATGGATGTCAGAACTGGTGTGTCTAGGAAGCTTGGCTATGTGGATTTTGAATCTGCTGAAGACCTGGAAAAAGCCTGGAACTTACTAGTTTAAAAGTCTTTGGCAATGAAATTAAACTAGAAAAACCAAAGGGAAAAGACAGTAAAGAAAATCGAGATGCAAGAACACTTTTGGCTAAAAATCTGCCTTACAAAGTTACTCAGGATGAATTAAAAGAAGTGTTTAAAAACGCTATGGAGATCAGATTAGTCAGCAAGGATGGAAAGAGTAAAGGGATTGCTTATATCGAATTTAAGACAGAAGCTGATGCAGAGAAAACATTGGAAGAAAAGCAGGGAACAGAGATAAATGGGCGATCCGTTTCCCTGTGCTATACCGGAGAGAAAGGTCAAAATCAAGACTACAGAGGTGGAAAGAATAGCACTTGGAGTGGTGAATCAAAAACTCTGGTTTTAAGCAACCTCTTCTACAGTGCAACAGAAGAAACTCTACAGGAAGTATTTGAGAAGGCAACTTTTATCAAAGTGCCCCAGAACCAAAATGGCAAATCTAAAGGGTATGCATTTATAGAATTTGCTTCATTTGAAGATGCTAAAGAAGCTTTAAATTCCTCTAATAAAAGAGAAATTGAGGGCAGAGTAATCAGGCTGGAGTTGCAAGGACCTAGGGGATCACCTAATGCAAGAAGCCAGCCGTCCAAAACCCTGTTTGTCAAAGGTCTGTCTGAAGACAAGACAGAAGAGACATTAAAGGAGTTGTTTGATGGCTCTGTTCGGGCAAGGATTGTCACCAACTGGGAGACCGGGTCTTCCAAAGGGTTTGGTTTTGTGGACTTCAACAGTGAGGAAGATGCCAAAGCTGCCAAGGAGGCCATGGAAGATGATGAAATTGATGGAAACAAAGTGACTTTGGGCTGGGCCAAGCCTAAGGGTGCAGGTGGCTTTGGAGGCCACAGTGGAGGCAGGTGAGGCAGAGGTGGCTGAGGTGGATTTGGTGGCAGAGGCAGGAGAGGCTTTGGAGGGCGGGGAGGCTTCTGAGGAGGCAGAGGGGGAGGAAGAGACCACAAGCCACAAGGAAAGAAGATGAAGTTTAAATAGTTCCTTCTATACCTGTCTGTCCCCCTTCCATTTGAAAGAAAGGACTCTGGAGTTTTTACGGTTACCTGATCAATGACAGAGCCTTCTAAGGACATTCCAAGACAGTGCAATCCTGTGGTCTACTTGGAAATCCATATAGATAACATTTCAAGGGAGATACTCTGTTGGTTTTGACTGGATGTTCATATGAACTTTTTAAGAGATGAGTGATAGAGCTAACACTTATCTGTAAGTTTTGGATTTATATTGTTTCTTCCCATGTACAAAACCATTTTTTTTCCTACAACAAAAACAACAAACTGAAGGTGTACAAATATGGAGACTGCTCTGTGTCCTCCCCCTTCTCTCTGTCTCTCTCCATCTCTGTCTCTCGCTATCAAAAACAATTTTAAAAAAAGAGAGAGAACTCCTCCCTCAGTTAAGATGACTGTGATAAAACGTTGTGAATTGAATCTCAAAAATAATCATAGGAAATCATTTGACCAATAGATATCTAACATGCTTGAAGACATCTATTCCAATTATGTATGTCTTATATTCTGAAAAGTATTGAAAGAGTACAGCTTCTGAAAAAGCATCAGCCTGCAGATTCAGAAAATATAACCACATGTCAGTGTATTATTGAGATGATTTCATTTTCTTTTACGAGCACAAATGCCATGTCCTCAAATGTAATTACTGACTTGTATGTACGTAGCCTTAGTGGAATTTCTTCCAATGTATAAGCCTACTCTCCTGTCATGCATTCCTGCTTTCCTGACCATTGCTGGCTCAGATTTCATACTCTTAACGCTTTTCTCTCAAACTCCATTACTGTGTACTTTCCCCAATACATTGATAAAGTCATCCAGTCCTGTGAGTATTCAGAATCATCCTTCCTGCCCCAAACCCTTTCTCACCCACTTTCATTTCATGGAATTTTCTAGTTGCCTCTGAGCATAAATCTAAGGAAACCTAAATATTGCCTGTGTCTACCAGGATAGTCATACAAATAGGAAACAGCACTAAGAAAAATGGTCCCAAAAAACCCTACTACCTCATTTCTACAAAAGGGAACTTCTTTCCAGTGATTTGAACTCAGTGGTCCTCTGGAGTTACAAAGAATAAATCTAGTCTCTCTTCCTCTACTCACTCCTTAGAACATTTAAAGATAGTGATGGTGAAGAATATCAACTCACTGTATGAATACACGTGTGTATATAAAACTTCCTGATTTTGAGGATCTTTAATTTTCCCACCTTTTCTCCATACGATAATAGCTCTCAAAACCATCTGTGGACAGGTTTTCCTCTTTTGAAATACAGATACTTTGATTAGTATGTGTTCTTTTGAGGCATGGCATACAGATTTGAATGTAATGGTGTGAATGTGCCCATTCACATGAAAACCAGTTTCACATATTAACTACAGCACAGATGTAGCCGTCCCTGGATAAAATTTCAACTCCATAATTACTCCCTAGAAAATTGATTTACTGATTGTCAAAGTTTTTGCCTGGAACACCTTTATCTAGCATCTTCCTGAACTACCGGCAGCATTTGTCTTTCAATTCTAGTTATCACTTTTGCTGACGGTGTGTGAGTTGTGTTCAATATACTCATATCCTGCCTTCAAAGATGTCCACCTGAGATGACAACTATATTTGCTCTTTCCAGGCAGATCTTTAGAACTACACCTGGGTATTGAGGATGGCCTATCATCTTTGGCTTAGTCCTCCAGAAGCCAGTAAGTGATGAACTGGTTTCTTGGTAGAATTAAGTGACTCAGCCTAAGTCTCTTTTCCTTCCCAAGGTGACAAGCATTTACACCATTTGGAATTCTCATTCAGATGCTCAAAATGATTGACCATGGCTCTCCCAGACCCAGACTGCATATATCTAAGTAGCTGGGCTTCCACTAGACAGTTTCTCTTTGCTTAGCAAATTGATTCTGCAAGAAGGAAGCAGGAAAAAGTATACTAAAGAAGAAGTGAGCAAGTCCAGCATCTTTCTACTCCCAGCTCATATGCTACCTTATTGTTTCAGACCATTGTCTTGGATTTAGTTTCTGTCTTTGTATTATAATGTTGGACTAGAGAATTTTTTAAGACTCTTTGACCTCTAAATTTGTTTTTATACTGTTAAGCAAAGAAATATTTATTGTGGACTGGTTGTGCACTGTGTAGAGTAATGTGACAGTGGGGGAAAATTGTCCTGTCATAGAACCTGAAGACCATTTTCACATCTGCATGCAATCTAGTGGTTCTAAGGTTGCCCCTAAGCAACCCTGGGGCCTCTTCACTGGCAGAGACATGGTCTTCAGGATAAATTTCTTGGTTTTTATTTCTCCTATAAGATCAGTGATGGATCAAATAGAACCTAAGTCCATAGTAAAATGGAATAAAATTGGATTTTACCACTGAATATAACAATCATCACAGGCAGTGTGATCAGAGAGGCTCCAAAGCTGAGCCAAGGGTAAGCAGGACGTCCTTATGGAGACTTATTTCTGATATGTGTGTGTGTGTGTGTGTGTGTGTGTGTGTGTGTATCAATAACTTATTCATATCTTGTAGGAAAAAAAAGAAAGACAATCTCCACAACTAGGAGAACCTAGAGGAGGTGGATGAACTTAACTCATATGCAAAGCACAAAGCACTTTCTAAAACAATCTAATTGCATTCTGCCTATTTGCCTTTTTTCCTTTCAAAGTTAGATTGGAATTTTAAATTTATTCTCAGCCAGGACTGGCTATATTATATTTGAGATGTAGTACAAACTAAAAATCTGGAATCTTTTATTTGAAAAAGCAGGGATAAGTGTCATTAGGTAACATTTCTACTCCAATCACTTTTCTAAAATGCTTTAACTCTTCATACAAACAGTTTCACATAGGTCTGGATTTAATTTTTTAAAACTATTTATTTCTGTCATTTTAGGGTCACAGAAAAATGAAGGAACAAATACTTTGAATATACCTCCTGCCCTCACACATGAACTTCCTCATGAGAGTGGTATATTTCTTGCAACTGATAAATACACATTTACACATCATAATCACCCAAAGACCATGGTTTACTTTGTTGTGCATTTTTTATTTATTTATTTTTAATTTATTTTTTATTGTTTTTGACAGAGAGAGAGAGAGAGAGAGATACAGAGACAGAGAGAGAACTGAACTGGGGGAACTCCCCAGTTCAGCATATGGGTCCGCATGGGCCGGGGCCGGGATTCGATCCTCGGTCCCTGGGGCTGCAAAGTGAGCGCTTAACCCACTGAGCCATCCCGGCTTCCCCCTGTTGTGCATTTTATGGGTTTATACAAATGTATATGGCATATAAAGGGTGTCCAGAAAAGAATCCAGCCATTGTCAATATAACGAGAATGGTTACATGACTGGATACTTTCCAGACAGCCCTCGTATATCCATCATTACACTACCAGAGAGTAGTCTCACCAACTTAAGAACTCTCCTTGCTCCGTTTAGTCATCCCTCCCTCTCTCCCCTACCCATGCCTATCACTGGTTTCTTTACTGCCTCCATAGTCATGCCTTTTCCAGAATGTCATATAGTTGGAATCATAGTATGTAGTCTTTTGGGATTGGCTCTTTCATTTAGTAATGTTCATTTAAGTTCTCCCTGTCTCTTCTTGGCTTGATATCTCATTTCTTTTTAGTGTCAAATAATACTCCATTGTTTGGATGTAGCACCATTTATTTATCTATTCACCTACTGAAGAACAATTTGGTTGCTTCTAAGTTTTGACAATTATGAAAAAAGGTACTGGGCTGGTTTTGGTGTGGACATAACTTTTCACCTCCTTTCAGTAAACACTGAAGAACACCATTACTGGATTGTATAAGACTACGTTTGCTCTTGTAAGAACTGCCAGACTGGCTTATTGAAATGCCCATGTACACACTTTCATTTTGTAATAATTTACGGACAAAGTTTACTGCACCCTTTGGCTGCATGTCAGAGTCCCAGAGAGTGAGAGTATGCACAGGCACAACAATGGGCCCTGACACTTGCTTAGCTGACACAGTCACTCCTGTGACCATGAACCTGAGCTTGCATGTATTCCTGTCCCGTTTCCACTTGCCCCATGTACCTCCTCTGCTCACACACATGTTGCATCCACTTATGGGACTTCCCTTAAAAACACACACACACAAGTAAAAGATAAAATTATTAAGAATTTCAAAACCATGATCACAGAGCATTAAACCAAGGGCAGAGTTTCTTTGTCAACTGCACAGGTCACATGCCTAGGAGGCTGGCCCTGCTTCCAGCTTCACTGGGGTCAGCCCATTTATCTTTATCTTAATTTTCAGGGTTGCAGTCCTCCTACCAATGCCCCTACATCAGCATAAAAGACATAGCAGGATGGGATTTGATTTGCATTACAATTATTCCACATGCAAGTTTAAACTTGGGGTGTAGTTGGCAGAAGTATGGAAAAAAAGTATGGAAGTTCCCCAAAATTTAAGAATAGAGATACTATAGGATCCAGGAATCTCTCTCCCAAGGTATCTACCAGAAAATTTTGAAAATTCCTCATAAAGATATATGTACCCCTATGTTCATTATTAACAATAGCCAAGACATAAAAACATCATGTGTCCTTGAATAAATGATTAAGTAAAAAAAGATGTGGTACATACATAGCTATAAAAAATGATGAAATAGTGCCATTTGCAACAACGTGGATGGATCTTGACAGTATCATGTTAAGTGAATTAATTCAGATGCGAAAGGACAATAACCAAATTATTTCACTCATATGTGAGATATAAAACATAAAGCACCTGAGGGTAAGGGGGGAGGTGGGTGGGAGAGCTGGGGGTGGGGGTTAGGGAGGGAGTATCAAATATATGGTGATGAAAAAACATTGATTCTGGGTGGTGAGTATACCCATTATATACATAATGCAATGTATAGGCAATGTAACATAGAACTGTACACCTGGAAACAATGTAATTGTATCAATCAATGTCACCCCAATAAATTTAACAAAAACAAAAAAGCAATAAATGAATAAAGAGAACAAACAAAAACTCGTAGACACAGACAATAGCCCAGTGATTACCACAGGAGAAGTGGAGTGGGGGGAGGAATAAGAGGGCAAAAAGGGTCAAATATATGATGAAAGAAGGAGACTAGATTCTCAATGGTGAGCTCACAATGCGATATACAGATGATGTATTCTAGAATTATACATCTGAAACATATGTAATATTAATTGTTATTGCCCCAATAAATTTAATTTTAAAAAGAAAACATTTGAATATTTATGCTACTGACATGTAAACACCTTGTACAAATTTATCAATATAAATTATTTGAATTAGGTAATTCTAAAGAGTCTTGTACATCAAGTAACTCAGAATATAATCTTTCATGTCACCCAAGTTTCATGAATTTGGTAGTAAGTCATTAATGCCCTATAATCCTCATTTTCTTCATGTGTAAAAGGACACTCATTTATGAGCTCTTATGGGTACTAAAACAGATAATATATGTAATAAACTAGATGGGGTATAATATCCTATGTTAGCTATATTTCAATAAAAAATTTAAAAATAAAAAAATAAAAAGAGTATACAAAAAAGGATAACATACTAATTTACAATCCACTGAGAAACACAAAAATATATGTAACTTTAATACAGTCAAAAACTAAGACCCTAAAAGTAATGAAAACTGAAAGTTATACAATTCCAGAAGAATAAAAACGACTTACACTTGGGTGGTTGAACAAAATCTTATGAAAAAGGTCATTTTCTTCTTTCCCTATATATTGGCTAGAAGAGTAGAGACTATGGGTAAACTTTTATATTGGCTTGTGACTTTTTATTAATTTTAACAATAGGATGAATTCATGAATATATTAATTATTAAAAGAAACAAAACATTACATGGAAACTAAAATCTCCTTTAAATACCACTCCCAATTCCCATTCTTTCATCATTTATTACCTTCATTCTTTCTTTATCTTGATCAATTTTAAGTTGATGCTTTCAGGTTTTTTACTATACATTTTTTTTAGGATTTATTTTATTGTTTTTGACAGAGAGAGACAGAGAGTGGGGGAGGACCCAGAGCCGTCTCCATAGTTGTACATCACCCGTTTTTTTGACATGGTTTCATTCACACAGGTGGGCAGGACACAGCACAGGGTGGGAACTGGACCAGGGGTCTCCCACGTGGGAAGCATACCCCCGCAAGCTGGGGGCCAAACCAGGGGCTTCTGCCCCAGTGAGAATTAAACTGGGGGCTTCCCACATGGAAAACACACACGGTTCAGCATGTGGGTCTGCACGGGCCAGGGTTGGGACTCAATCTTCAGACCCCAAAGGATGCAAAGTGAGCTCTAACTCAGCTGAGCCATCCCAGCTTCCCCTACTATACATTTAAAGCAATAAAAATATTTAGTACTTTATTTATACTTTATTATAATACAAATATACATATTGTACATTTTATTCTATAACATTTTATAAACTCAATAACAAACTTGTAGGTCTTATAATGTTAACACAGATAGGTCCTTCTGCAACAGTATATCTTATATTATAAATATACTACCATTTATACAGCCCTTCTCTATTGACAAAAAATTAAGAAGTTTATTTTTTGTCTATGAAATACAACACTACAAAGAACCTTCAAGCATTCATATTTATTCACCTGTGCACATGTTTCTCTAAGAGCAGAGAATCGGAAGAAGTGAAGGAACACAGTGGAACTAGAAGGTGAAAGTCACTCCAGTCACTGAGGAGACCAAGGGCAAAAGCTCTAAGGAAGATGGGAGTAACTTTATGTTATAAGTATTCTGTTAAACAATTTTCTGTTTTATTCTTCTCCTTAATGTGCAGTGGAACTATAGTTTTTCAGCTCATTTGATAAATTTTCTCTGAAATTGCTGTTCTAATAAACAACTGGTATGAATTTTGCTTCAGCTGCAACTGAGGCATATAGTAAATAAGCAAGAGAAAAAGTGCACCCAAGGAAAAGCTATGGCATGTACAAGGAGGAAATGGTACAGAATAAAACACACACACACACACACACATTTTATGGATACTTGCCAAGGAAAAGAAAGACACTCTACATTTTCTAAGTCAGCAGAAACAAAAAAGAAAGTGTTATCAAACAACAGAAGACAGATTCAAAAAAAAAAAAAAAGAGGAACATATGGAGCAAAACCAAAATATTAGAAACGAGTCCAAATATATCAGTAATCAAAACATAAATAAAAAGAGATGGTGTGACTGAATTGAAATATAAAGTCTGGCTACATATTAATTAAGAGACAAAACTAAAAGAAAACCAAGAAAGCTGTGCACATAGGATGGGATTCTTTTTGCTGCCATTCCCTCACACACAAAACCCACCACACCCACTCAATAAATATCTCATAGGAAGGTCAATTCTGCTGAAAAGTCTAAGAGTACTCCAAGAGAACACCAAGTTAGAATACCAAGTTAACTCCTAACAAGTGTATATCTAAGAGAGAAAAAACAAAGGTTTAAAAAATTAATATTCAGGGGGAAGCCGGGATGGCTCAGTGGGCTAAGTGCTCACTTTGCAGCCCCGGGGACCAAGGACCGAATCCTGACCCCGGCCCGTGCGGACCCATATGCTGAACTGGGGAGTTCCCACAGTTCAGTTCTCACCCGGGCAAGACCCCGGTCCAATTCCTGCCCTGTGCAGCCCCGTCCACCTGTGGAATGAAACTATGTGGAAAAACCAATGATGTGCAACTATGGAGACTGTTCTGGGTCCTCCCCCTTCTCTCTGTCTCTGTCTCTGTATCTCTCTCTCTCTGTGTCTGTCAAAAATAATAAAAATAAATCTTTAAAAAATTAATATTCAGATTTTTCAAAAAAAGAACAGAAAAACTGGCAGACATGAAACACCAAGTAGAAATTAAGATTTACAGAAAAGGATGAAACAAAGTTAAGGAAATTCTATATCTTGATATACTACAGCATAAAGAAGCCTAATGTTAGCTTTTACATTTTTATCAATGGTCCCTCAACCTTCACTCTTTTACAGTTTGAAAGCTTTTATGACCTACGGTACTTATAAAACCACATTATTTTACTTTTTAAAAACTTTTATTAAAACTATTTTTTAATGCTGTTTTAGATTTACAGCAAAATTGAAGGATGGGTACAGAGATTTTCTATAGACCTCTTGCTCCTACACACACTTAGCTTCTCCTCTATTATCAACATCCTCTCCAAAGTGGTACATTTGTTGCAGTTGAAGAACCTATATTGACAGATCATTATCACCCAGAGTTCTTAGTTTACAGTACCATTCACTCTTACTGTTGTACATTTTGTGAGTTTTGGCAAATGTATAATATGTACCCATCATTGTGGTACCATACAGAGTATTATCACTGCTCTAAAGGTATAATATTTGGGGGACTTATCTATGTTGTTACATGTATCAGTAATAATTTCCTTTTCATTGCTAGATACATTGTATGAATATATCATATGAATATTGCGTAGTTTATTTAGCCATTCCCCTGTTGATGGACGCTTGGGCTGTTCCCAGTTTAGGCTATTATATGTAAAGCTGTACTGGACGGTTTTCTACAAGACTGTTGTAGACACGTGCTATTCTTTCTTCTGGGTGCAATTGAATTTTTATTTTTGTTAAGAAACTGCCAGGCCTTTTTATCGAAGTGGTTGTGGCATTTTACATTTCCATCAACAATGTATGAGAGTTCCAGTTGCTCCACATCCTTTCCAACATTTGGTTTTGTCAGTCTTTCCTTACTTTTTGTCATTTTGATGAATATGTTTTGGTACCTTGTTGGTTTTGATTTTTTTGTATTTTTAATTAAATTCTTTTGGAATGACAGTGGTTAGTAAAATATAGGTTTCAAGTGTTCATTTCTATAGTACATCATCTATATATTTCATTGTGGATTCACCACTAGAGTCATAAAACCACATTTCTAAATCCTCTAAAACCACATTAAGAGAAGGTGGAGGGAAAGCCGGGATGGCTCAATAGGTTAAGCACTCACTTTGCAGCCCTGGGGACGGAGGATCGAGTCCTGCCCCGGCCCATGTGGACCCATATGCTGAACTGGGCAGTGCCTCCAGTTCAGTTCTCACAGGGTGAGACCCTGGCCCAGTTCCTGCCCTGTGCAGCCCTGCACCCATCTGTGGAATGAAACTATGTGGAAAAACCAATGATGTGCAACTATGGAGACTGTTTTGGGCCCTCCCCCTTCTCTCTGTTTCTCTCTATATATATATCTCTCTCTGTCAAAAACAATAAAAAAAAAAGAGAAGGTGGAAACCCTCATCATCAAAGTAGCATATAATTGTTCTATGCACAAGTATTAGTGGAAAGCTGAATCAAGGTAGGCTTTAACTATTTTTATTTATAAACTTCACATTCATTTGCTAGGAAGGTCAATTTTAGTATCTTATATGAAATATGTGAATAAATTTGGAGTCATATACCTATACACATAAAATACCTTCAACATTTTAACAATTTATCATTTTTATTTCCATGTTTTACTGCATTATATCCTGAATAAAAGTGTTCCTTTGTCTTATAGTGCCCCCTATGTATTATGCACAGAAGCCTAATTACCCTAACAACTCTATTAATGTGCTAGAAAGATTAAAATGTTGTAGGAAAGGTTTTGTGTATTTGATAGTAAATACTAAAGTCCCCCAGAGAGAATCAAACAGCCAGAGACACTCAGCACTGATGGCCCTTGTTCTGCTCAGAGTTTGTGCTCAGCTCCCCCTGCAGTTTCTGTCACTGTGTCACTCAGAGCACAGTAGTACATGGCTGAATCTGACTCGTGGACTGAGGCTTTCTCCAAGTGGAAGGAATTTTGTCCTTTGTCATAAGTGGCTTCAAAACCTTTGTTTCTTCCCTTGTCATTGGCCTTCATGGCTTTCAGGAGAAGCTGCGGACCTTTTCCAGGATACTGAACATACCAGAGAAGTGCAGGGTATCTTGTTGTTGTATAATTACAGCTCACATTCAGGGAAGCCCCTTCTGAGAGGGTCACTTGGTCTTCCATTTGGGTCACTGAGTCTCCACGGGTTTGTCCTGGGAAAAGTAAAATAGATCTGTGTCACTTTAGGCATAAAGCTCTTCAGTAAAATTATGTTTAAAGATTTTGCTGACAAAACAGAAGAAAGAATCTATATTTTAAGAAGCATGTAACTTACCAAACAGTAAGAGTACCACAGTCACTAAGCCTGGAGAAGAGTTCATCTCTAGAGTGTCACCTAGATACTGTTCTTGATTCTTAATATGAAGAAATGTGGAAGTTACCGTGAAATGATAAATCGCGGCCCACATTTCATACAGGAAATGTGTTTGTGTTAGAAAATTGCACTCCCTGGTGGACAAGGTCTGAAATGGAATGCATGTTTTCTAAGCTCCACCCAATTTAGCATATGTTCTCATCTCTGGTTGTATTTACCAAGTATATACAGTCTTCAGATAGCCCTTATAAAGCTGAACAACAGCTGTCTTAATCTTTAAGGTCTATTTTCTTCGTTGGCCACCACCTGACATGGAAGTTCTTTAACAGAGCATTCCACGGTATGGGTATGCTGTAGCTGAAAAGATAACAATTTGAGTACTGGAATATAAAACTGGAAGTAAGAAAGAAACAAAAACTCACAGACACAGTCAGGGGTCTGGTGGTTGCCTTGGCGGGGAGGGGGGAGGGGGGCTGGGGAGGCAGGGGGAGGAGACATTAAATGTAAAAAAAAAATAATAAAATCTTAAAAATAGAAAAAATTGTTACTTCCAAAAATGAGCTAGTACAAGTTCTAAAAAAAACCAAAACGTATTTTAATATACTCCTTTATATTATATTTTTGAAGATTTATTTTATTGTTTTTACAGAAGGTGAGAGAGAGAAGAGGGGACCCAGAGCAGTCTCCATAGTTGTACACCATTAGGTGTGACATGATTTCATTCCACACAGGTGGATGTGGGGCCCCACGGAGCCGGAACAGAATCAGGGGCTTCCTGCATTGGAGGCAAGGACTTTTCACTGCTGTGTCATCTCAGTCGTTTCCAGTTGCACCGTAGTTCGTCATATGGGTTTGCACACGCTGCAGCTGGGAATCGAACTTCAGACCTTGTGATTGTGAGGCAAACACTCAACTGCTGAGCTATCCTGACATCCCTGACTCCTTTATGTCCCTATGTACCCATTGTGGGCCTACCCATAATCCGCGGAATGTCAGAAGACTTGTGGGTTACAACGAGAGGAAGGCTTAAAAAGTACATTCATTGAAGGATTCTGTTTTTCAGCACTGCAACCCAACATATAGAACAGTGATTGACATACGCTCATTAAATATTTGTTAAATTCAACAAAAATAGCAGTCTTTAATCAAAAAATCACTACCACTTGAAATGCAATATTTCCTCAATACTAAATTATGTCAGTTGTAGCACTGCTATCTTTTGAATAAAAGCTCTTTAAGGGAGAGTTTGTAGCATAGTGGGAGTAGAGAGCAGACCCCAGACAGCCCCGATCAGCCCTCCATGGCAGCCAGCCCAGTCATCATCATGGGGAGCAGCAGGTCAAGACGCCCCCGCCCACAGCACTGCAGACACCAAGCCTCTGATAGCCCCAGCCCACGGGCCTCACATGGCCGGCGGCTGCCAGCAGGGACAAGGTCATCACAGTAAAGGTTTTGGGAGCAGTAAAATGGTTCAGTGTGAGAAACCGATATGGTTTCATCAACAGGAATGACTCCAAGGAAGATAGAATTGTACAGTAGACTGCCCTAAAGAAGAATAACCCCAGGAAGTACCTTCGCAGTATAGGATACGGAAAGACTGAGGAGTCTGATGTGCTTGAAGGAGAAAAAGTGTAGCATTTGCAGAGGCAGCAAGTGTTGGAGTTCTAGTGCGAAGGAGAAAACATGCCGCAAACTATAGTCATTATAGATGCTATCCATGATGCAGGGGCCCTTCACACAATTGTCAGCAGTTATTAGAATAGTGACAGTGGAGGAAGGAATGAGGGAGCCAGACTACGCCCTAAGATTGGGCCCAACAATGCTAGTGGTGGTTCCCATCTTACTACATGCAGATACTCCAATGGTATCAACAACACTATTCCAACCTCCTGAGCCAGGAGAAGTGATGGAGGGTGCTGACACTCAGGGCGCAGGAGAGCAAGGTAGACCAGTGAGACCGAATATGTATCAGCCCTATAGACCATGATTCCACAAGGGTCACTCTGGCCAAAGACAGCCTATACAGGACCTCAATGAAGAAGATGAAGAAAATCAGGAAGATGAAAACCAAGGTCAGCAGCCACCTGTATGTGGGTACCGCCAAAACTTCTATTACCTCCACATATGACCAGAAAATCCTAAACCTCAAGATGGCAATGAAACAAAATCAGCCAATCCACCAGCTGAGAATTTGTCAGCTCCAGAGGCTGAGCAGGGCAGGGCTGAGTAAATACTGGCTTACTATCACTACCATCATCAGGTTAGTTATCCAACAAGAAATAAACATGAAATTCCAGCAATAAGAAATTAAAAGACTGGAATAAAAGTGCTTGCTTTTTTGCCCATTGACAGATAACTAGAACTATCTGCATTATCTATGCAGCATGGGGTTTTATTAGTTTTACCTAAAGACAAATCTTATTGATAATGACAAAAGTGTTTAAAAAAAGACTTTTTTTCTCAATACTCCTTTAAACTTTTCTAATTGTTTCATGTCTGGTCAATTTGAGATTTTTAAGAACTCTATTTGTAATTTGTAATAAAAGTTTACAACTTAGTTTATTCAAAAAAGTCAACAAACTGCAAGCACCTGGTAATAAAGGTCTTGACTCATTTTTTTAAGATTTATTTTATTTTATTTTATTGTTTGAGAGAAGGGAAGGGGGCAGAGCAGTCTCCACAGTTGTACATCATTCGTTGTGACATGCATGGGTTCATTCCACACAGGTGGATGTGGGGCTGTGCAGGGCAGGAACTGAACTGGGGACCTCCTGCATGGAATGTGAGAGCCTTTGCCACCATTCCATCCTGGAAGTTACCAGTTTCACTGCAGTTCAGCATATGGGTCTGCACAGGCCAGAGCCAAGAATCAAACCCCAGAATGAGTGATTGCAAGGCAATTTTTTTTACCAATCAATTTATGTTTTTATCTTTGATCCTTTTTATCTGAATTTAAAATTTTTATTTTATTGTTTATTTTCTAAATTCATGAGTTGTACTTGTATGCTAAAGTTATTTCATTTTAATTGTTTAATGAAAATATACCAAATGAAGACAAATTGATCTGAGTTTAAAAACTAGATATGTCATTTACTGGATTATGCACTGAACTAAAACTTAACCTACTGTATCTCTATAGTATGTATAAACCTAATAAAAAGCCTATCATGAAGGACTCCTTGTGACTAACTGGGTTCAAATTTTAAAAACCGTACAGCAGCTGTTTCTAACTGGGGTCTCTCATCTAAGCCATGTTTCAGAGAGAATCCTGCACTAAACTTTCTGCCTTCCACATTGAACTTTCTGCCCCCTGCACTAACCTTTATGAAGAAGTTCCTAAACTTGTATTTCAACCAGTAGGACTGATGACCTTGCCATCAAATCTGCCTAGCTATATTCCTATGAGCATCTTCACTCACCAATCACAGTGGCTTCATTCTAACCAATCAGGGCAGTGCTTTTTGGACCAGTCAAACTGAGGATTTGGAGTTCTTATTTGCTTCAGGACGGTCCATCAGGGACTGGAGTTGGGACTTCTTTCTATGTAAGTCAGGTCACATCTGGCTTGGGTAGAGCACTTTGCATTTCCACTGAAGACTGAAGACTGGAGACTGCATTTTACTGGCTAGAACTAAAACACCAAAGATTTCTTGCTGGAACAAGCAAAGCAGGTGGAGCAGGGCAGAGCATAGTACAGCTGTCTAGCCAGAGAGGCACCTCGCTGGAGATTCGCCTCACCTGCTGGCCGCCACATAGCGGTGCTGTTCTCACAGCAATGCCGTATCACAGTTAAGCTGTTCACACTGAGTAGTTTCCTTCCTCACCACATTCCAAACTGGGAGCTTCTGTTGGTGTTGAATTGGTAGCAATGAGCCAGCCCAAAGTCTACCAGTTGTACCACAGTTCAGCATATTGAATGTTAACTATAACTGAAAAGAGTAAATAATTTTTAAAAATCAAGTTACATTGTTCTGTTAATACAGCTTTCTATTTTTTAATTTCTTTTTTTATTTTATTTTTTTAATTATTAAATTTATTGGGGTGACATTGGTTGGTAAAAATTATATAGGTTACAGGTGTACAACAAATTGCATATGTGCTCATCACCCAGAGTCAGTTCCCTTTCCATTATCATATATTTGATACCCTCTCTCTACTCCCCCACCTCCTCTCCCCTTACCCTCAGGTAACCACTAAACTACTGACTATGTCCATGTGTTTTTGTTTCGTTGTTATCTTTAGTTTTATATTCCACCTATAAGTGAAGTCATATGTGTCTTGATTTTTTTTGGTCTGACTATTTTGCTGAATAAGATGGTCTCAAGGTCCATCCATGTTGTCACAAATGGCTGTATTTCATCTTTTCTTATCGCTGAGTAGTATTCCAGTGTGTAAATTACCACAACTTCTTTATTCAGTCATCTATCAAAGGATACTTTGGTTGTTTCCACAGCTTGGCCTACATGAACAGTGCTGTGATGAACACTGGGGTACATATTTCTCTGCAAATTAAGGTTTTCAAGTTTTGGGAGTAGACACCCAGAAGAGGGATTGCTGGGTTGTACACCAATTTCATTTTCCTAATTATTTGAAGACTCTCTACACTACTTTCTACAGTGGTTGTACCAGTTTACATCCACCAGCAGTGTATGAGGGTTCGTTTTTGTCCACAGCCTCTCCAGCACTTGTTATTCCTTGTCTTGTTGATTACAGCCATTCTAACAGGTGTGAGGTGGTATCTCATTGTGGTTTTAATTTGCATTTCCCTAATTGCTACTGAAGTTGAGCATTTTTTCATGTATCTGTTGGCCATTTGTATGTCTTCATTGGAGAAGTATCTGTTCAGGTCTTCTGCCCATTTTTTTTTCTAAGATTTATTTTATTGTTTTTTTTTAAAGATTTATTTTTATTGTTCTTTTGACACAGAGAGAGACAGACACAGAGAGTTAGAGAGGATGGGGAGAACCCGGAGCAGTCTCCATATTTGACAGCATTATTTTTCCATAAAGTTTCACTCCACAGGTGGGTGTGGGGCTGCACAGGGCAGGAACTGTGCCTGGAGCCTCTCTCATAGGCCCCTGCAAGAACTGAAATGGAGGCACACCCCAATTCAGCATATGGGTCCCCCTGGGCTGGAGCCAGGATTCAATCCTTGGTCTCCAGGGCTGCGAAGTGAGCGCTTAACCCACTGAGCCATCCCAGCTTCCCCTATTTTATTAATTTTGACAGACAGAGAGATACAGAAACAGAGAGAAGGGGGAGGGCCCAGAGCAGTCTCCATAGTTATACATCATCAGTTTTCAACATGGTTTCATTCCACACAGGTGGGTGAGGGCTGAACAGAGTGGGAACTGGGCTGGGGGCCTCCTGCATGGGAGGCATGCCCCCTCAAGCCAGGGACCAAACCAGGGGGTGGGAACCAAACTGGGAGCCTCCCACATGGGAAGCACACCCCAGTTCAGCATATGAGTCCACATGGCCCGGGGCCAGGATTCAATCCTCAGTCCCCAGGGCTTCAAAGCAAGTGCTTAACCTGCTGAGCCATCCTGGCTTTCCCTTCTGCTCATTTTTTAATTAGATCATTTGTTTTTTGTTGTTGAGTTGTATGAGTTCTTTATATATTTTAGATGTTAGTTCCTTATCAAAGGCATTGTTTGCAAATAATTTCTAATTTAATATTTACATCCTTATTCAAGAATGAATTGTTTTTATTGTGCTATCTTTTGTAGATGTTGTATTAAAGTTGGGTTAGCTCCGTAAAATAAAATTTATAGTCTACATAAGTAAGAATACATTGCAAATTATCTGTACATTGAAAGTTTAAAACTCTTGATATATCTCCTTGGGCAAGAGAAGCAAAGGAAAAAATAAACAAGTGTGACTATATCAGACTAAAAAGAATTTTTAAAGCAAAATAAACCATCAACAAAACAAAGAGACATCCCACAGAATGGGAGAAAATATTCACCAATGAGTTATCTGATAAAAGGTTAATATCCAAAATTTTTAAGAAATTAATACAACTTAACACCAAAAAAAAAATTTTTTTTCAATTAAAAATTGAGCAGAAGTCCTGAATAAGCATTTCTCCAAAGAAGACATACAAATAGCCAATAGACACATGAAAAAAATGCTCAACATCACCAATCATCAGAGAAGTGCAAATCAAAACCACAATGAGATACCACCTCACTCCTGTCAGGATGGCTATCATCAATAAATTGGCCAACAACAACAAGTGTTGGCGAGGATGTGGTGAAAAGGAAACCCTGCTACACTATTATTAGTGGGATTACAAATTGGTCCAGCCACTGTGGAAAACAGTATGGAGGGTCCTCAAAAAATTAAAAAATAGAACTACCTTATGATCCAGCAATTCCACTCCTGGGTATTTATCAAAAAAAATTCCAAAACAGTAATTCAAAAAAATGTATACACCCCTATGTTCAATGCAGCATTATTCACAGCAGCAAAGATATGGAAACAACCTAAATGTCCATCAATAAATAATTGGATAGAGAAGCTGTGATACATTTATATAATTGAGTATTATACAGCCATAAAGAAGAATAAAATTATACTGTTCACAACAACATGGATGGAACTAGAAGATATCATGCTAAGCAAAGTCAGACCAAAAAAGACAAATACCATATGATCTCACTTATATGTAGGCTCTAAAGAACAGAATAAATAAATAATTGAAACAGAAAAAAAAAGAAAAAAAAAGCTCATAGACACAGATAATAAATAGTTCAGTGGCTGATAGAAGGGCAAGAAGAAAAAGTGTGGGGGAGGGGGAGGTGAATCCAAATATATGGCGATGGAAGAAAACAAAAAACAAAAACCTGATTCTGGGTGGTGAGCTCATGATGTATTGTAGAATTGTACCTCTGGAACCTATGTAACTTTGCTGACCAATGTTACCTCAATAACTTTAATAGTAATAAAAAGAAAGAAAGTTAAAAACTCTTAGCTACATAACCAATCTGATTTTTAAATAGCATTTTTCATATCATAGAATACCAATAAAATGAATATAAAAAGAAAATTCAATTAAACTTGAGGCTAAAGGAAAGAAACTTCAAAATATAATGAACAACATTAGAAGTTTTTTATATATTAAGAAAAATAACATTTTCCTGAATTAAAAAATAATGGAAAAACAAAGAGATATTTTAAATGTTAATATAGTCATTACATGCAATTCCACCTTTCTGGTTTTCAAATATTTTTTTCTTTGGTTTCTTTTTTTCTTTTAATAGATGGATATTGAACATGAGTAAAATGGGACAGAATTTTTTTAAAAAATATTTTTTGTAGTGTTTTAGTCACATTGGCCACATTTTTTTTTAATTTTTGTTGAAAAATAAATGTATGATAATTATCTCAATTTTTTTTGGAAAAACAGTAATAGTGAGGAGCAATTTACTCTCACAGGTAATAAAAGTTTCTATAAAACTATTATCTCGTTTTGGTATAGAATGAGACAAATAGATCAGTGGAACTAAATAAACCTTGTAAAAATATAATGAAAAGAAGAAATTCATGTATTTCAAAGATGGAGATTCATATTAGGAGCAAAAGGATGCCTATTTATGTACAAATAAAAATGTTTGTGTCTCTGCCAAAGAGATCCCCCACATGTTCCTCAAAGTCCAACTGCTTATTGATCATTTTTAGATAATATTGATGGAAGGCAGGTTATATTGTGCTAAGGTATTAACAAAATGAAATGAGCTCTTAGCACAAAGTTTGTCATATAGTAGTTACCTTAGAAAGTAAATGTAAATGTGAGTACCACTGACTCACAGCAAACAAACCTAAATTAAACTAATTTATTAAACAGTATAAAACAGCATGATATACAAGAAGAAAAAACATACTGAGAGATTCCATGGCCTCCCTTATTGGAAACAATGGCTGTAATGTAATTGAAGAAAACCAGAATATATCAGCTCAAATATGCCTTTTTGACATAAAAAATTATTTTGAGCTAAAGACAACTAAGAAGACAAAAATAGAAAAATCTCCCCCTTTTTCCACCTAAAGGCAGGAAATAAATCCTCCTTTTATTAGAGATAGATTCAACAAGCCAGAGATGGCACTAGAGGAATCTGCAAACTTAGTTACACTAACATTTTATCTTCTTAGTTAGCAACCTAAGTACTACTGAGCCCTAGTTGGACTCCCACTAGCTCACACACACTTGGTCTTGTCGATTCTACACAAACTTATTGTTCCTTTATCTAAAAGTTTTAAAGGACATCAAATATATGGTGGTGGAGGGGGAGCTGATTCTGGGTGGTGAGCACATAATGCGATACATAGGTGATGTAATGTAGACTTGTACATCTGGAAACTATCTAATTGTTACCAATCAATGTCACCTCAATAAATTTAACAATAAAATTAAAAAAAAAAAAGAATCCAGAAAAAAAAAATTTAATTAATTAATTAATTAATAAAAGTTTTAAAGGCTTCCTGCCCTGATCATGTCTGCAGATCTTCATTCTCTTGTGAAGGCTTCCATGGACAGGTAAAAATTTAACAAAATTTGTATGTTTTTCTCCTGTCCACCCACCTTATGTCAGTTTAATTCTTAGGCTCAGCCAGGGACCCAAAGAGAGAATAAGATAATTGTTACAGTCAATGGCTTTTTACTGAATAAATTGATCTGAAAATCCAAATATTCACATATTTTTACTCATTTTTGAGTCAAATGTTTCTGAATTTTCTTAGTCAATTCTTCTAGCTCAACCTATCACCAAATGGCAAA
This sequence comes from Craseonycteris thonglongyai, assembly GCA_004027555.1. Lineage (NCBI taxonomy): Eukaryota > Metazoa > Chordata > Mammalia > Chiroptera > Craseonycteridae > Craseonycteris > Craseonycteris thonglongyai. The sequence continues at coordinate 39,844 of PVKE010005535.1, forward strand.
TTGTTTGTTCTGGGTATTCTTTGTCTTTAATAAACAATTCCACACCAAATGTTTGATGTTTTTGATGAATGATAACTCTAGACATGGTCTATGAACCTAAAGAGATATTTCTTAGATTATTTTCTTCGAGTGTTTTCCCTCTAACCCTACCTACACCTGTGCTGCCACAGCCATCACCATTTCCTGTCTGTGATAGCAAACCCAGCCTTGGTTCCTACAGCAGGTGGATGCATCAATGAAAGCCTGGGGGTTTTGGTACACCTCCTTCCAATACATTGCTCACTGTGTGCTCATTCAAGGCACAGAAATACACTGCCGAGTCCTCCAGCTGTGAAGCTGTGATGACAAGGCTGATAGAATTGTTGGTTTTCTGAAAATTCAATGAGTAGCGACCTTCTGTGGCATTTTGCTGGCTGTAAGAGTCCTGGCGAATAAGGAAAATCATTGCCCCATGGCTGAGCTGTTTGTACCAGAATAGACTATAACTTTCAGCATTCTTCTCATATGTGCAGTCCAGAGTCACAGCCTCCTTCTCCTGCACGAACATTGTCCATTGGTCTTGAGTTACCTTCTGGGCAATGTGACATTCTGAAAGGAAAAAACATACAATCAGAAGGCTTTGGAGGGGAAGCCGGGATGGCTCAGTGGGTTAAGCGCTGACTTTGCAGCCCTGGGACCGAGGATCGAATCCCGGCCCCGGCCCGTGCGGACCCATATGCTGGGCTGGGGAGTGTCCCCAGTTCGGTTCTCACAGGGGCGGGACCCCGGCCCAGTTCCTGCCCTGTGCAGCCCCCCACGCCCACCTGTGGAGTGAAACTATGTAGAAAAACCAATGATGTGGAAAAACCAATGATGTGCAACTATGGAGACTGTTCTGGGCCCTCCCCCTTCTCTCTGTCTCTGTCTCTGTATCTCTGTCTCTCTCTCTCTCTGTCAAAAACAATAAAAAAAATCTTTAGAAGGCTTTGGAATAAGTAATATAAGACAAAAAATATTTTTTTACATACCCTACTACTTTTCCTTTTCACAGTCCCCATAAAAAACTGCCTAGACCCTTGGGTCATAGAGAAAGCCCATTCCCACAGGGGCCATCCTTACCTAGCCACATGGAAGCCAGGATCACCTTCAGAAGGCTAGAAAGCAACATCTTTGTTTTCTTTTACTAGGCTGAAAATTTCTTGTTTTTTTCCAGTTTCAGGTCTCTGCAAGGTGAGATCAACTCTGACAAGAGGAGAGAAGAAACACTGGGCTGTAGGCTGCTGCTGCCCTCGAACAGGAAACAGGGGTTTCCTGGTGCAGCAAGTTGTTGTGGGTCACATTAAACTTCTCTCTGTACTGGCTGAGAGTCTCACCCAACCCAGACTTACTTTTGGATTAACTAACTTTTAATATAAAATCAATTAAATCTGAAAATAGGGGAAGCCGAGATGGCTCAGCAGGTTAAGTGCTTGGTTTGCAGCCCTGGGGACCGAGGATCGAATCCCGGCCCCAGTACATGTGGACCCATATGCTGAACTGGGGTGTGCTTCCCATGTGGGAGACTCCCAGTTCATTTCTTGCCCCCTAGTTGGGCTCCTGGCTCAAGGGTGCATGCCTTCCATGCAGGAGGCCCCCACCCCAGTTCTCACCCTGCGTGGCCCCTGCCCACCTGTGTGGAATGAAACCATGTTGAAAACTAATGACGTACAACTATGGAGACTGCTCTGGGCCCTCCCCCTTCTCTCTGTCTCTCTCTCTGCCTCTGTTTCTCTCTGTCTCTGTCAAAAACAATAAAATAAATCTTTAAATCTGAAAATAAACAAGAGTAAAACTGCATATTGAAAAGAAGACCTACTTTCAGTCATCTCATCTGTGATACAACTGGGTAAGAGCACTTATTTTTAAATACTACTTGTAATGGACTGTGGAAATAACATAAGATGTGGTAATCATGTATCCCCACACCTACATGTGTTGTTCTTTCATCTAAGGTAGAAATACATTATTTTATGATAAGAGGTCTAAGCTGTTTGGAATAATCACTGTAGCTCTTTTAATCTACCTATTGTTATAGCAATATTATTGCTCACTATCCGTGCCTGTTCAGTTGCCTATCTGGGAGCAAAAGCAGAGAAATATAATTACTGATTGCTGAAGAGTTTAAACTGAAGCCCCTCAGACATGAAATTCTGTCACAGAGGCCCCCTTCTCTTCCCTATTTAGTTTTGACAACTCAGCTCTGTACAAACAGGCAAGAATAGACACCAGAGCTAGTCATTAGGTTATCAAACCTTTGAAATTATACTTTTTTTATTATCTCAACTGAGATCCTAAATGAACCATAGTAAGCTTCTATATTCTGTATGCTCAGTTCTGAAGAGAATATATCCTAAGTGACCCCATACACTTCCACAAGACAGCTGATTATAAGATCATCGATGATAATAACACTCTCTCATTGTGTGAATAATAAAAGTAAGGCCATCTCCCAAGATATTACTCCACAACATGGCAAACAACAAATGTCAATTGCCTATCATTGTCTCTTTTGATTCAGTAGTCAAAGCTTGTCATCCTTCTCTCAAAAATATTGCAGCCTCAGTTAAATTGGTTGAAGCATCTTCAGATCTTGCAACAAAATCTCCATAAATCTGATGGCACCATATATAGTACAAACTGTCCTGCTCTTTAAGTCACAGATTGTAACTCTCTAAAAACAGCCAAATTTTTTCTACCAGTTACAAGATAAATATAAAATATTATTAATTTTTTCTTGTATTATTCAACTCCAATAAGTATCTCATTTAAGGGAATCTCATGATTATACTTCTGTCATTCAACAAGTGTCCATGCCCAGAACAGATTTTCTGGACATTCTCATAGCAAATTCTGCATTAATGATGTTTTTAATGTCTTATATTAAAAACAGAAATGGGGGGAGCAGGGATGGCTCAGTGGGTTAAGTGCTGACCTTGCAGCCCCAAGGACTGAGGATCAAATCCCAGCCCTAACCTGTGCGGACTCATATGCTGAACTGGAGTGAGCTTCCCATTCAGGAGGCCCTCAGCCCAGTTCCTGCCCTGCACGGCCCCTACCCACGTGTGTGGAAGAAAACCCTGTCGAAAAACTGATGATGTACAGCTATGGGAGCTGCTCTGGGACCTCTCTCCTCCCTCTGTCTCTGTTAAAAACAATTAAATAAATCTTTAAATTAAAAAAAAAAAACCGAAAGGGGCAATACCAGACTAGTTATGCAATAAATGCTCAGACATTTTTTTTTTTTAATCCAATCGTTTAGCAAAATTAACTCAAGTAGCTGAGCTTGTGGATCTCTCTTGGGCAGGTCAATTTGCAAAAAAACTATATTCAGCATTAGCTAATGTGTTTTTAACATAGTTCATAGCTTCCAATACTGTGAAGACAATGAGGCTTCTTTACTGCCTAATTTTTCTTAATCCTCTCATGTATCTCATGAATAAATCACTATTAAAAATGAACACCAAATACATGAATTATTTGATGTCTTCATACTATCCAAAGAATTTTCTGTCACAAAGACAAAGTCTAAGTGGATAAATGACACTGTAGAAGCTAGGGAAAATTCTTGAGCTGACTGTCATGCTAAACATGTTTTTCTGACAAAAGTCCTTATGCAAGAACATAAAGGCAAATCCATGAGAAAGTTCAATAATTCTATCTTAGATGTAGAAAATTTTGCCCCTAATTTTATAAAGAATCAAATGATTGATTTCCTTGGTTCATAAGGACACAATATATCAAAGCCAGGACAGCTGCCTTGGGAAGCCAAACGATCTTCAATAAGCATTTGCTAAAATCCTCCAGAAACAACACATCACAATAGGGTTAATGGCTGCAATAATGAACAAACTCTGGTGGGAAAACTTTTCCAGAATGGCATAAAATGTGTAGTATTTTCTTTTCCACCTGTGTTGAAACACTCTCCTGTCTGAAAAACACACTCATAAAAATAAAAAGTCAACCTGATTTTGTTCACTACCTGTGCTAATTCAATTTATCTCTATATATAGGAACAAATCTTCAGGGACAGTTATGTAAAGTTTTGCTCTAACTCAACAGCTTCACTATTCTTATCACCTCTCAATTCTCTGAAAAAGTAAAAAGAATGAGTGGAATATTAAATAAATTACTGTATCAGACACTCTTGAGTTCCTATGACCTAAAGCATTGTAAGCCTTAGATCCCATAGCCCTGCATTCTTTCCCTCATAGTCATAACTTGTCTCACTATGAACTGGTCACTGATAGTTCCATGTAACTCAAAATGTCCCGAACTATATATTCCAAACTTTTAAATACTAAACTAGATGAGTAAATTCATGAGACTCAGTCCTTTCATCACAGGCACAGATTGAGTTCTTAACCTTTCATTTATTCAGCCTTTACATAAGCTTAACCTGGATGACTTGGTGCTCTGAAAAAAAAAAATCTCAGAGAAAAACTGACATTGACTTGTAGAAATAACTTTATTATGTACTACTTATTACCATTTTCAGCAGATAAAAAACAAGAAATTGATCCTTGGGTTCATGTTAACCAACTACAATTACATCATGCATCTTTAATTAACAATTAGAATATTATTCTCAATAGAGACCTTAAACTGAGATCCTTCAGAGATTGTCAGGAGCAAGCAGTCCAAAAAACATGAGTGCCAACCCAAGATTCATGAAACAAGCAGATAATTACATAAAGTAAACAGCTCCATTTAAGACTATTAGAAGAGAATTCTCCAGGATGTTTATAACCACTGGTTGTCATAATCTTCTTTGTAATGTTTTATTTTTCTTGTTTTTCATTTTTAGTGACATTTTCCCACTTTAATGGTTAAAGTTATATATATTTTTTTAAGATTTATTTTATTGGTTTGAGAGAAGGTGACAGAGAGAGAGAGAAGTGAGGAAGACTCAGAGCAGTCTCCATAGTTGTACATCACTAGTTGTGACATAGTTTTATTCCACACAGGTGGATGTGCGGCTGTGTGTCAGGAACTAAACTGGGAGCCTCCAGCATGGGAGGCAAGAATCTTCACTGCCATCTGGTGGTTTCCAGTTGCACCGCAGTTCAGCATATGAATTTGCATATTGCCAGAGCCAGATTCAATCCCCAGACCTCGCAGTTGCCAGGCAAGCACTCAACCTCTTGAGCTATCTTGGCATCCCTGAAAATTATATATTTCTGATTTACCCTACTTTGTTCTCTCACTCATAAAATAACTTGCTAAAGTATTGACTTCTTGAATCAATACCCACCCTAATGTTATAATTCAGCTGTATAAACTCATTTCTAGCAATTAATAGTAAAACACAGTTAAAGGTTTATTAAATATGTTATGAAATGTCATCTCCTAGAAAAACCAAATAATTACTATATCCCAATTAGTATGCCTAAAGTGAATTTTTATTAATAAAATTTGTCTTAAAATGTAGAAAATTTTAGAATAGAGATGGTACAACTAGATTTATATAAAGAACATGTATTAACCTGATTGAATAAGTTGGTCTAATGCTCTACTGGATTTCTCCATTATCAATAGCAAAAAAGGGTTTTTTTAGAACTATGAATCAAATCTCCCATGAAATTCAAGCACTTGAAATAATGATTTATTCTTATGAAGTGACTTAAAAGTTCAAAATATCAAGTATGAAAATAACTGAGCGTGGAAATCAAGGATTGCCAGGTGGCTTGTGCTTCCTCTCACCGAGAGGCAGAATTCTCAAAACATCATTTATTGTATAATGGCATTCATTAAAAGACAACAATATACAGATTAAATGCTCCAATGAAAAGACTAAGGGTACCTGAATGGATTAAAAAACAAGACCGCTACCTGTGCTGCCTATAAGAGATTCACTTTTAAATCAAAAGATACACACAGGCTGAAAATAAAGGGATGGAAAAAGATATTTCATGAAAATGAAAATAGAAAAATTAAAAAGCTGGGCTAGCAATACTTATATCAGACAAAATAGATTTTAACACAAAGACCACAACAAGAGACAAAGAAGTATCTAACAATTCCACTTCTAGGTATTTATTTGAAAAACACCCAAAACACTAATTTAAAAAGACAGTTGTATTCTTATGTTCACTCCAACATTATTTACAATAGCCAAAACATGAAAGCAACCTAAGTGTTTATCAATAGGAAAATAGATAAAGAAAAAACTAATACATAAATGCAATGGAATATTACTTGGCCATAGAAAGGAATATCTTAATATTTAGACAACATGGAGAAACCTAGATGGTATTATGTTCAGTAAAATAAATCAGAGAAATACAAATTTCACATAATTTCACTTACATGTAGAATCTAAAATACAAAATAAGTGAGTAAATAAAATAGAAACAAACTCATAGATATAGAGAACAAGCTGATAGTTGTCAGATCAGAGGACATTTGGGGGTATGGGTGAAAAGGGGGAAGAAATTAGGAAGTACACATTGGTAGTTGCGAAAGAGTTATGGGATGTAAAGTACAGTATAGGGAATATAATCAATAATATTGTAATAACTATGTATGGTGTCATATTGGTACTAGATTTATCAGGGTGAACACTTTGTAAGTATTATAAATGTTTAACCACTTTTCTATACACCAGAAACTAATATATTATGCTAACTGTAACTGAAAAATAAAAAAATATTTTAAAATAAGAAAATGAAGTGGTCAGAGCACATAAAATGAGTAACAAATTTTATGACAAAAATATCGAGAGAAAAAATACAAATGTAATTGTAGCTTATTAAAATCTCTTACAGACATATTAAAAACCAAGTGTTAAAGGAGAAGACATAATTGGGAATACACAATTCAAGATTTAATATTAAGTGAAAAATCAGAATTCTAATTAAGCTTAAATTTATGAAGACAGTACATCAAATATTAGCAATAATTACCTAAATGCAAAACTATCAATTTCACAATTATATTTTATATATTTTCTATATTTAACATGTAATGTTTTATACTCAGAAAAAATGACATGTGCAATTTTTGAAACACACGAACTAAAAGCTTGTTCATAAGAGGAATGTGATACTGTTACTCAAGATTTATTTATATGAGATGAGTCTGAATAGCAAATATAAAGTCATCTTAAAGCCTAAATTACTAACTCCCTTAAAAATTCCATTAAGCAATACTCATTCAACTTGAGTCACCTTGAAGCTAAACTTTCTTATGTTTTTGACATCAACACATTAGTTTCCGCTTGCAGACAATTTGATAAGTGCTATCTACGCCTGATGGTCTATCCCTAAGGTGAAGGGGCTGCACCACTTGCAGGTTTGCATACAGGTTGCAGGTGCCTGGGATGTTTACTCGATGCACAGAAGTTGACAGCTCAGTTTCCATGTTGGGTGGCTTTAGTGTTCCTGGAGAACTGTTTGGACATCTTATTCAGTAAAATAGTGAGGCTTTGGTCTTGCTTTATGCCCTTATTTGAACAAATGTCTACAATGAGCTGAGGACCTTTTTTAGCTTCTTACTTATACCAAGAGAAGTAGCTTGAGGCACTGTGTGAATAAGGACAAAGGATAACAGAGCAGTTTTCCTCCTGGACAGAGTAAGAGGACACTGATCCACATTCTCTCCTTGGCTGACCCCTATGCAGAATTAAAAAGTCACAGAAAGAAGAAAGTTTTTCATATTATTAGTGTAAATTTTACTTGTTCTTTTTTATACTAAATAGAAGAAACAAAATAAAGTCAGTCTCTTCTTTGGATTCTAAAAAATATCCACTAATACACATTCTTTTCCCAAATTCCTCAACTCGCAGACCAGCTGCAGCCACAAAAACATGAATAAAATTCCAATGGATGTCTTCATTATTCTTTCCAATTAAGATCAATTACACACTTACAATATCCAGCCAACTAAGCCACTTCTGTTACCAGGCTGTTCCTTTTCTTTTCTTTTCTTTAACAAACATAGGGGTTTCTCACTTTGTTTACCAGCTAATAAAAAAAAAAAGCCTCTATTTCTGCCGGAGCCTATTCATTCAGAATTCACTAAAATCAGGAGAAGGTCAAAGATAGTGAAGTAAACGCTATACCCACACCTCCCAGGATCACATTAAAATTACAACTAAATTATAATACAATCAACCTCAAGAATCAGCTGAAGACTAGCAGAATGGAACCCCTATAACTAATGATATAAAGAAGAGGCCACATCAAGACTGGTAAGAAGGGTGGAGATGCAAAATGAGCTAATCCCAAATCCACAGGTAGTCAGATAATGATTAAATATCAGAAAAGACACCTCAGTGGCAGAGGTCCCTCCTGAATAGTCATGGGCTCCAGCCCCACATTGGGCTCCCTGGCATCCTGTGCAGGGAAGAAGAGTCCACAAACACCTGGAAACAAAATCGCTGAGGGTTCCTTCAGTCCTTGCTGGTAACATGAATGGTGGTTGGAAACCCAGGCAGCCTCTTCAAGAGCCTGTGCACAGATTCAGTCACCTGCAACCACTCAGCCTGGGTTCTGGTAGAGGAGCAGCAACTCAAGAGGCACCAGAGGCATACAGGGAAAGACTGAGTTATGTGGCTTCAGGGAGATAGCTAGAGGGATAGCTATGATTATCATTGTGTGACTCCTGCCTCATGTGAAGGAGGGTGCCATCTTTCCTTTGTTGAACCCTCCCTGAGAGGGAAAAATCTGAGATCTCATTGGTCTTGTAAAATCTGTGCATACACCATCTTGGTGACTCCCTTAAAACCTACCAACCCAGCTAGTGTGGCATCACTGGGGGTACTCTGAGCTTCTGGGTGTTCAGTCCTGCCCCACAAGCTATGGAAGCCTTTCACAACAGCTGACAACCCACAGCAGCCTGGGGAAACATTGGCAGATGATCAGCCACACCTTGCACTCTCAGCTCCTAGGTGGCCAGCCCAGTCCTATGTTGTCCTTGAAAACCACTGGTAGGCAGCAGTCAGCCCCAGCTTGCACTGCAGCACTTTTTTAGGCAACTCTCAGGGTTGTACCAAGCCAAGGTGAGCAATGGCTAGCTGCGGTATTTTGGGCATTGTGTTGGGTGGCCACAGACTCAGCATTGACACAAGAACTGAATTTGCATTAACTTTGTTAAACCAACCGATCACATCCTGTGACTCCCTGGAAACCGACCCAGCCCAACTCAGGCAGCATCACTGGTGCCACTGTCAACATCCACTCAACCAACCTGGCCCAAACACCTGAGGAGGCTCTTTCACCATCTGAGCTCTAGAGGCATCTCGCAGGTGGCAACAGGCCTTGTGGGAGCCCGGGCCTTTTGCTGAGCTGCCCCAGGCATGATACTGGTGACAGCTGACCTCAGTTCACAGAGAGGCCACACACACACACCTCTAGGTCCAGTGTTGGCAGCAACCAACAGAATATATTAATAGTTTTGTAGCTCCTAACAGTTAACCCCTGGCCAGACACAGGCAAAGATAAAACTGGCCTGCACAGGAGCCCCTTCAGAAACAACATGTCCAGTGGTCAGCTTCAGATCACACCAGGGTGCTACCCAATTGTCCTCACAAGTGACACACCCAAAGTGGTCTCAAAAGGCACAAGAGCCTGCTTGAGCAAATCTCCCTGTGAGATGTCAGTCCACACACAGCAGCTTAGACACTGTAGGCATAGCCAGTTCTCACAGTCAATTAGCCTGAGAGTCAATACCGTCCACTGATGTGCCAGAAACAATCAAGGTTCAACTACAACAAAACAACACACACAACATACTCAAGAAACACTCCTGGATCACACATAAAGGAGATCAGAAAGACTGGGCCATTGGACCACACAGGACACATATTACATACTGCCACCCAGCAAAGACCGGGAGACATAGGAAATCTATGTAATACATAGAAGCAAACACAGAGAGGCAGCTAGAATGAGGAAACAATAAAGCATGTCCCAAATAAAATAACAGAAGAAACCTGCAGAAATAAATCTAAATGAAATGAAGCCAGAAAAAGTCAGGATGGCTCAGCGGGTTAAGCACTCGCTTTGCAGCCCTGGAAACCCAGGATTGAATCCTGGCACTGGCCTGTGCGAACCCATATGTTGAATTAGGGTGTGCTTCCCATGTGGGAAGCCTTCAGTTCGGCCCCCAGCTTGAGGGGCATGCCTCCCATGCAGGTTTCCGGCCTTGTTCCTGCCCTGCGTGGCTCCCACCCACCTGTGTGGAATAAAACCATGTTGAAAACTGGTGACATGCAATTATGGAGACTGCTCTGGGCCCTCCCCCTTCTCTCTCTCTCTCTCTCCCTCTCTCTCTGTCAAAAACAATAAAATAAATCTTTTTTTTAAATAAATCTTAAAAATAAATTAAAAATAAATCAACAAATAAGTGTTGGTAAGGATGTGGAGAATAAGAAACCCTTGTGCACTTTTGATGGGATTGCAAATTGATGTAGCATTATTGAAAACAGTATGTAGGTTCCTCAAAAAATTAAAAATAATAATGCAACACATAGACAATATGATGTAGAATTGTACACCTGGAACCTATGTAATTTTTGTCAACCAATGTCACTCCAATAAATTTAACAATAAAAAAATTAAATATAAAAATACATAAGTACAGAGACAAATTAAAAAGACATTAACTGAATATTCTGAATAAATATATACTAATGAATTTGATAGTTTAAATGAAGTAATTTACTAGAAAAATAAAGTGAACAAAAACTGAAAAAGAAAAAAATTAAAAATTAAATTACCTTATGACCCAGCAATTCCACTCCTGGGTATTCCTTCAAAGAAATTTAAAAAAATAAAACCTAATTCAAAAAGATATACGCACCCAGTTTATTGCAGCACTATTTACAATAGCCAAGATATAAACAACTGAAATGCCCATCAATTGAAGATAGGATAAAGAAAAGGTAAATTCCATATACGATGGAATATTACTCTACCATAAAAATGAATGAAATCTTACCATTTGCAACAACATGGATGGGCCTAGAGGGTATTATGCAAAGTGAAATAACTCAGACTGAGAAAGCAAATACAATATGATCTCCCTTATATATGAAATCTAAAGAACAAAATGAACAAACAAAACTGAAACAGACTCATAGATACAGAGAACAAACTGATGATTACTAGATATGAGGGGGTTTAGGGGCTCGGTGAGAAAGGTGAAGGGATTAAAGTACAAATTCATAGTTACAAAAATGTCAAGGGGATGTAACTTATAGTAGGGGGATAAAGTCAATAATATTGTAAAAACTATGTATGTAGAGTGTCAGATGAGTACTAGACTAACTAGGGGATAACTTCATAATTATATAAATGAGTAACAAATATGCAGTACACCTGAAACTAATTAAAATAATTTTGAATGTCAACTATTAAAAGTAGTCACAGTAATATAAAGTACAGCATAGGGAATATAATCAATAATATTGTAGGGGATGCCAGGATGGCTCAGCGAGTTGAGCGCTCACCTTACAGCCCCGGGGTCCAATGATCAAGTCCCAGCCCTGGACCGTGCAGGACCCATATGTTAAACTGGGCTATGCTTCCCATGTGGGAGGTCCCAAGTTTGGTCCCCCTTGGGTGAGCTTCCCATGAGAGAGGCCCCCAGTTTGGCCTCCCGGCTCTTGGGGGCACGCCTCCCATGCAGGAGGCCCCTGGCCCAATTTCCGCCCTGCACAGCCCTGCAACCACCTGTGTGGAATGAAACTAAATTATGTTGAGAACTGATGACGTGCAGCTATGGAGACTACTCTGGACCCTCCCCCTTCTCTCTCTCTCTATCTCTCTCTCTCTTGCTCTCTCGCTCTCTCCCTCTCTCGTCTCTCTCTATCAAAAATAATAAAATAAACATTTTTTAAAATAATATTGTAATAACTATGTACAGTATGAGGTAAATAGTAGACTTATTAGGATTTATGCTTTGTGAGGTATATGTCTAATCACTATGTTATTTTGTACACCTGAAATAAATTTTTTTTAAGAATTCACTAAAATGAGCTTCCACAAAATGTTCTAACCCTTTCTGAATCACCTTGAACCAAACTTACTTATGTGTATTTTACATCCAACACATTACTTTCCACTTGCAGACAAAAGCTATCTATGCTTGAAGGTCTGGCCCAAAACACAGAGAGCTGCTCCACTCGCAGGTTTGTGTACAGGTTGCAGGTGCCTGGCACAATGTGTACTCGCTGCACAGAAGTACACAGCTGAGTCTCCAGGCTGGGCGGCTTCGATGTGCAGGGAGAACTGTTTGGCATTCTTATTCAATGAAACAATGAATCTTCCGTCTTCAATTTTCATCTTATTTGAAAGAATAACTATAATGAGCTGGGGACCTTTGCCGGCTTCTTGCTTATACCAAGGGAAGTAGGTTGAGGCACTGTCTGAGTAAGAACAGTTCATTACACAGCTGTGTCCCTCCTGGACACTCAGGGCAGGAGGACTCTGAGTCACGTTTTCTGCTCCGCTGACCCCTATGCAGAAAGAAAAAGTCAGAGGAAGAAGAGTCACCACCTCATTACTCTTCAGATTTTATTTTTCCAGCAACTGAATGAAACCCAAATAAAGCCAGACTTGGCTTCTAAAGAATATCCACTAATATACTCTGTTTCCCATAAACCCTCAACTCACGGTCCAGCTGCAGCCACAGGAACATGAATAAAACTCCAATGGATGTCTTCAGCATTCTTCTCATTGGAGGTGGGCCTGCAACCTTCAGCCAGGAGTGCTACTTCTATTATCAGCTTAACCTTTCTTTTCTCTAACAAACATAAGGGTTTCTCATATTGTCTATCTAGCCAATAAGAAAAGGGCTCTGCTTCTGCCATAGCCTGTTTATTCAGAATCCCCTGTAATGAACTCTTCACATGTTCTGCATCAGTAGAGGTGCACTGTCACCTTGTGGTCACATCCATAACTACAGAACACACTGCTTAAGTGTTCTTTTACCCTGTAACTACTAGGGACTCAGATAAGTAAAGGCAGCAATAGGTCAAATAAATTAGGTCTTAGGTCAGAGATTAAGTAAGAATGTAGAGATCAAGATTTATATCTCTGCACACTATTGAGTCATTATTAAATTGGAAAGAACGTGATGCTATTGCTATTTATTCAACAACAGGCTGTGTATACATGTTTGAAATCAGGAAAGTGCCATGAATTTATTGTCTTAAACAAAGAAAATTTAAAACCTTCATTTTCAGCCAAATCTCCCTTTTCATGTATCTGTTATGGAGAAAAACACTTTCTAAAAGAAAGTTGTATGCCAAAGCTCAGAGTAATAAAGAGAAGATAATTTGATATTTTAATTCCCTATTATCTCAGATTCTGCTCCTCTAAGCTGGTCTTTCCCATGATCTTGCTCTTTATAGAGAACTGACAGTGCCCACCAACAGTCAAAATGTGGAACCTTCCTTCAGTAAAGATGACTATGATAATATCATCATCTTTGATAAGGTAGCAGATAGTGGGATGTTCTATGAGATGGGAAATAGTTTCACCCACAGATCGTGTTCATTTGCAATGAGAACTCTGACATACTTCAATAAATTTATCCCTGTTGGTATGTGGATTATATATATCAAAGTATTGGAGAAAGATTAGAAATTCTCAGAAAGTATCAAGCTGCAGGTTCAAAAAAATGTTTATGCAAATTTATTCCGCAGGTGTTTTTATTTTCTGATATCAAAAGGAATGGTATATCATATTAGTGGAATTTCCTCTAAAGTATAAGCCAAACTATTCTTGCCTCCTCAGCCATTGTTTACTCAGATATTATATTCTTATCATTTTTCTCCCAAGCTCCACTACAATGTCCTTTTCCCATGACATAATAATTTCTCAGTCCTGTAAATTTCCAGAATTATCTCCCTTTGTCAAAAACTCTTTTTCAACACTTTTAATAACTTGATATTTTCTATCTATTTCTGTAAGAAAAAAAATCTAGGAAAGGCTAAATATTGCCTGTGTCTGTGATTTGTACTCACTGATCCTCTGAATTTACAAAGAATCAACATGATCTTTCATCCACATTTCACACCCTTAAAGACTGAAGAAGAGCTACGGTGAAGAATCATCAATCAATATATAAATATCAGCATGTAAATATAAAATGTGTGTTTTTACATATATAAAACTTGTCCATTCTAAGGATCTTCCTCTATTCTCTCATCAATTTTCCATAGGATAGAACTTTCAAATCTTACATTGGTCAAATTTCCCTCTTCATAGAGACCAGACACTTCAGGTATGCAATATTTGCCCTTTTAAATTATATATTCAGAATGAAATGTTATAATTTGACTATGCTCTTTCTAGCACAGTGTTCTATATACTAACTGTAGCATGAGTATAGTGAGACATGGGACAAAATTGACATCCCCCTGACTATTTCATTGACTATTGCCTGACTCCTCATAAAAAAAAAGTGTAAACCTGGATAAGCTTTTTCTGGTATCTTCATGGACTTCCAGGTATTACACAGGAGGACAATGTTTCCCTTAGTCTCCAGATTCCAATGGCCATGTTTAGAACAATGTGTTTGTGATGTTCTCCATTTATAGCCTGCCTTACAGAAGTGTCTACCTGAATAATGAATATATTTGGTATTTCTGGGAAAATTCTTAGAAATACATCTGGCTGTTGATGGCCCCATCACCTTTGGCTAACTGCTGCAGAAGCCAGTGAGTGATGGAGTGTTGTGTTGGTAACAACAGCTCAGCCTCTCTCCTTTCCTGCCCAAAGTGTCAAACATTTATACAAATTAGAATTCTCAATTCCGATGTTTAAACTGATTGAACCACAGCTTTCCCAGACCCAAGCTGCAGAGAAATAAGTGGTTGGGTTTGCATGAGTTTCTCTCTGCTCACCAGCTTCTACTAGAGTCATGAAGCAGGGAAAAGAATGGTAAAGAAGAAGTGATGAAATCCAATTTCTTTCTACCCCTGGCTCATTTAGTATCTAATTATTTCACACTTGCATCTTGGATTTAGTTTCTGTCTTTGTAAAATAAAGTTGGACTAAAGGATTTCTAAGGGCTCTCCTAGGTCTAAAATTCTTTTTACGATTTGACAGCAAAAATTATTGAGGACCGATTGTCTGCAATGTAGAGTGATGTGAGAGTGGGGAGAAATTGTCCAGCATCATGGAACCCTAAAACCATTTTCACACCCATGTACAATCTAGTGGGTCTGAGGTTGGCACTAACCACAACCCTGGGCCTCTTCAGAAGCAAAGACAGGATCCTCAGAATGAATTCCTATCTGGATTTTCATTTCTCTCACAAGGTCAATCAATAATGGATCAAAGAGATCCTAAGTCCATGGTAAAATGGAATAAAATGGAATTTTACCACTGAGTGTGAAGATCATCATAGGCAATACAATGGGTTAGACTCCATGGCTGAGCCATGGTAAGCAGAATGGTCCTTTCTGGAGGCATATTTTTTTTTTATACGTATATCTGTAGCATATATCTTTCTTGTAAGAAACAAAGAAAAACTCAGCAACTTGTAGAGCCTGGAGGAAGTGCATGAACTTACTCATAAGTAAAGAAAAACAATGCTTTCTCAAATAGCCTGATTGCCTTTTGCTTCTATTAATAGCCCCCTGCTCCTAAGATTAACTCTAGTGCTGAAAATACACAGCCAGGGGATGCCAGGATAGCTCAAGGGGTTGAGTGCTTGCCTTGCAACCTCGAGGTCTGGAGATCAAATTCCAATCCTGACCCATGCAAACCCACATGCTAAACTGTGGCACAACTGCCACATGGAGTAACTGCCAGATGGAGGCAAAGTTTCTCACCTTCCATGCTGGAGGTCCCCAGTTCAGTTCCACCCTGCACAGCCCCACATCCATTCACCTGTGTGGAATGAAACTATATCACAACTAATGATGTATAACTCTGGAGACTGCTCTAAATGAAGAAAGAAAGAAAGAAAGAAAGAAAGAAAGAAAGAAAGAAAGAAAGAAAGAAAGAAAGAAAGAAAGAAAGAAAGAAAGAAAGAAAGGAAGGAAGGAAGGAAGGAAGGAAGGAAGGAAGGAAGGAAGGAAGGAAGGAAGAAAGAAGTGATGGAGTGTTGTGTTGGTAACAACAGCTCAGCCTCTCTCCTTTCCTGCCCAAAGTGTCAAACATTTATACAAATTAGAATTCTCAATTCCGATGTTTAAACTGATTGAACCACAGCTTGTTTTTCTGCAAGTTAATTTTCTACATTATTAAAATTTATACTTTTTATATAATTGTCTATAAAATTTATACTTTTCAGAAAATTTTATACTTTTAATACAATTTTATACAAAATTGCAAACAGAATTTTTCTCTTTCTATTTTAAAGATTTACATTATTGTTTGAGAAAAGAGAGAGAGAAAGGGGAAGGACTCAGAATAGTCTCCATAGTTGTGCATCATTACTTGTGACATAGTGTTATTCCACACAGCTGGATGTGGAGCTGTGGGGGGCAGGAACCCAATTTGGCTCCCAAATAAGAGGGGACAGCAGTTACCAGTTGCACTGCAGTTCAGCATACGGGTTTTCACTGACCAGGGCTGGGACTTGACAACTTTGCAGTTGTAAGGCAAGTGCTCAACCTACTGAGCCATCTGGCATTCCCAGAAAATTTTTTTTTAATTGCTAAATTTATTGAGGTGACATTGATTGGTAACAATTACATAGTTTCCAGGTGTACAATTCTACATTATATTGTCAATGCATTGTATTATGTGCTCACCACCCAGGATCAGCTCTCTTTCCATCATATATTTGATGCCCCCTCCCTACAACCGCCCCTCCAGCTCTCCCACCCACCTCCTCCCTTACCCTCAGGTAACCACTAAACTATTGAGTGAGGCCAAGAGTGTTTGTCAATTTCAATTTTATAATCCACCTATAAGTGAGGTCATATGTCTCTTGATTCTTTCAGTTTGACTTATTTCACTTAATAAGATGTTTCCAAGGTCAATCCATGTTGTCACAAATTGCTGTATTCATCTTTTCTTATTGCTGAGTAGTATTCCATTGTGTAACCCAGAATTTTTGAATTTTAAATTTTGAGGATATTTTTGTTAATACAACTGATACCAGAGCTCTTATGAATATTTTCTGTGCTATGGTAACATTAAAGGTCTAATAAATGAGTTTGAAATATATATTCTTATAAATCTAGAGTTGTTGTTCATAGTGGAACATTTTTTTTCCAAAACATTTGACTCCTCATAGCAATTGGTTTCATGTATGTCAAAATTAATTTTAAATGTTATTTATACAGTGGCATTTCGATGTTTTCTCTGACAGTTTCTAGAGTTGTGGAAGACTTCTAAGAAATGAAAAGTGGCTTCAGGGATGCCAGGATAGCGCAACAGATTGAGCTCTTGCCTTGCAACTGTGAGGTCCACGGATTGAATCCCAGCCCCGGAACATACACACCCCCATGCTCAACTGTGGGGATCCGGTGTGGAGCCTGAATGGAAAGGTTTCAGTGGGCCTCAATGGCTAAGCCTCGGTTCCCTGGACCTAACGGCCTGGAGCCTTGATAGCAAAGCCTTGGTCCCCCTTTTCATCTCCCTCAGGGGTAATTGGGTGATTAGATATAGAAAAATGTGTATTCGAATGAAGGTCAGGCCCCATAGCAGAGCCAATAGATTAATGGCCCATGATCTACCTATCAAAGCCTTTACTGGAAGGGGCTGTTACCTCCTGTAAAGATCTGTTCACACCTTGCTTTGCTATGCTAATGCATGACCTTTCCCCGTTCCTTGTAATGGTCTATATAAGGCAAACAATAAAGCTATTTGGGGCTGCTCCTATTGAGGACAGCCCGCTGGCAATTTGGTTGGTCTTTAATTCCCACGGCTGGGACTCGGGGACTTCGTTCATCCAGGCTGGTTCCTGGCACATTCAACTGCGTCTCCACTGGTAACCACCAGGACGGCAACAAAGGTTCCACCTTCCATGCAGGAGGCCCCCCCACATTCACCTGGGTGAAATGAAACTATATTAAAAACTAATGACGTACAACTATGGAGACTGCTCTGGGCCCTTCTCCCTGCTCTTTGTCTCTCTGTCTCTCTGACCTTCTCTCAAACAATAAAATAATTTTTTTTTTAAGTGGCTTCACGATTTGTATGTAATAATTCAGAATGCTTGTTTATGCATTCTATCACTGTCTATTTACAACAAAAGTTAATTTTTAATTGTCCTGTGCTAATAGTTTATAGAATTAGTTCAAACTTCACATGAAAATAGTATTTTTCCCATTGAAGCTATTCTTTACAATGTTGTAGCAATTATTAAAAAAAAAGAGTTCTTAAACTTTTCCAGATATCTAGTACCTCTCTGATACGCTTTATTGCAATGTCCACATATACATTTTTATTTTGTAATAATTTATCCAAAAGATTTACTGACACCCCCTTAAGGGACCTACAGAGCCCAAGATTGTCCTCAGCTCACAGAGTAAAGGTTAGTGTGTGGCAAACACGCCTGCCCTGAGGAAGGGGTGGGGCTGCGGGCCCAGCTGCAGTTTGGGTACAGGCTGTAGGTCACCTGCGAGCACTGTGCCTCCGCCGCACAGAGGTAGGTGGCTGAGTCCTCCAGTTGGGAGGCAGCGATGTGCAGGGTACTGTACTGCTCCATAGAATTCATTGTGCAGTTTAGCCTTCCTTTCTGTTTCTCCCCTGAAGTCATGAAAAATAGATTGATGGGGCCGCCCCCAGGATTCTGTCGGAACCACTGCACGAATCTCGC